>JAGKTI010016446.1:0-19436 GCA_018397915.1 Birgus latro
ATATATATATCTATACCTATCTATCTATATATATTATATTATTTAAAGGAAATGTAGCAGTATTGTGATCTGAAGTTAGGCAGTGATAATACCAGTATCTTTACTGCAGGGCAACTGTAATGATACCTTTATTACCACCACACAGTGAAAATAGTTGCTCCTTATAAATTTTTCAAAACATCCTTCCATAATGTAGTTTTACATTCACGTTCCTAACTGAAATAATAATTATTCAACATTTCCATATACATGTAAATTTGCATTAGGGAAATCTTTTTGATATTTGGAATACTACAAAACTGCTCTGGAGCTGCTAAACTCTATTAACCTACATTACATACTAAACTAGAATGGCACTCAGTAGAGTGCATACCTCCGCCACAGCCCAACATGCAGTTCTTTTTAATACAATCAAATCTAATCCGATATCAAACTCATAACCCTATATTGTAAGTTGTAATACCCGCACCAAACTGTACTCATTAGTCCAGCATCCTCAATATGCCTGATTTTTTTTTTCATCAAGATCCATGCAATATTCACTGAAAAATTATGAAAATGTTGAAAAACATCCTATCTTGCAATGTTAAAGAAAGTGAAAAAAAATTCCCGGACCCACACCAAAATTTAATGGAGTATATTCTGGGCTGAGGCCCATTCTTCTGCCAAGTTTTGTGGAAATCTGACCAGTAGTTTTTGTGTAATCTTCTCACAAACCAACCAACAAACAAAAAGACAGAGGTGAAAACATAACCTCCTTGGCAGAGGTAATGACTTGGTCTCAAAGTCAAAGTATCTTCAGAAAAAGATAGCCTTCACTATCAAACAGGCTACACTAAGTCTAACAAGGAAAAGCTGCAGTGGAGTTGTGGCATACCATTCTTTAAGGGAAACAATAGCTTTGTGTCTCAAAACTACCAATGAACATAAAATGTTACTCTTCAGTACAGGCTATTCATCCCTGTTCATCAATTTCTTTAAGTAAGCAGATAAGCTTTAACAGTAGTAAGTAAATATCTTTTGCCCAGAAACCTTACTTCTTGGATCCTTATATGATGAATCACCAGTTTCTGTGGATTTTGTTTCCTCTGATCATGCACATCGACTTGAGCCCAGCTGGCACGGAAGTAAAGTCTTTAACAAAAGTTGTATCGTATACATCATACTGCATTCAAACACAAACATTAAAAGCCATGGAATACTACATAACAACAGAGCTTAAATGCAATTAAAGTGTTATACAGAGGTAAATAAATATGTCTTTGTATATACAAGAAACAATAAATTAGGATATAATTAGCAGTTTAATCATTATTTGTTGTATAATGATTGAACTGCTAATACGTCAACAAATTAATCTGTACCCAACAACACCTATTACTTAAAATAAGTACTTTATACAGGGTTAATTTATTAATTTCCTGAAACAACCTTACATTATTTATCAAAAGATAATTAGGAATCTCAAAAGATATCAACTATGAGTTTCTGGTAAAGTAATAAAGGAAAAACATGATAAAATGAGATATAGTTTGGCTTTACGTCAGGAAAGGGTCAAATTCAGGCAATATTTACCATTATGCAATTGCAGGCAGAGTACTTACGTAAAAAGAAATATCCACTGGCACACTGTATTCACAGATGTGAAGAACACATCTGACACTTTGCCATGGAAAGGTTAAATGAAAACTTGCTCACTGAAGAATGGCTGATGATGGCAATCACAGGAATGCAAACATTAAAAAACAGCAATGAGACTGAATGTCATACATAATGAAGATATGTACGTATAACTGAAGTCAATATTCAGCCTACTTCGTTTGTTATAGTCTTATGAGGGTCACTTGGATCCACTTAACCCTAGGAATGCTGCTTGTCTGGGGAGTCTAGTTGATGGTGAGAGGGAAGTAGAGTCATGAGTTAGTATGATTGGAAAATATGGCTAATGAAGTCTGAGACTGAATCTACAGAAAGTAAATGCACTGGCTAGTGGCATAGGTGAGGTGCTTATGACTGAGACTGGGAGTTACTCTTGTGCTGTCTGTAGAAACAGTGTCGGCAGATCAATATTATGTGAACACTGTAGCCAATAATTATACATGACCTAAAACTGCACCAAGGATAGACTGCAATATGATAATGACTTCAGATGTGCTGTTTGTTTTGGCAACCCAGAATTGTAGTCCCATTCAGGATGTGCAGGGTGAACTGTAGTGATTTTTCATTTTAGCTATGTTAACAAATTCTGTTTTATCTTGAAAACATGGTCATTGTTAGTCCACACTGCAAGAATCAGAAATGGCTGGAAAAAATCTAAGGTGTTGTCTCTTCTGATATCAAGAGCACCATCCCCCCTCCATTTAAAGGACAAACTGTTTACAGTTCAATTTGTGTAGGAATTATGATAAAAAATAGTAGTGAAACATGGGATATCAAAAGAGGGGAGGAACAAAGATATGAATGCAATGGAATGAGACTGGATAGGTGGATATAAAATATGCTGCCAAAAAACACTCAACCACTATCCCTGCTTGTCATAAGAGGCAACTAAAAGGGTTGGTGGTGGGTTAGTGCCCCACCCTGTAAAACAATTAACTAAAAATACGAACAAGAAGCCTTGGACCAGGACTGACCAAAAGTTGACGACAAAGGACTGGACAAAGGACTTGTTACGGATTGCAACCTGGAATGTAAGGGGTATGAATGAAGAGGTGAAAGAGAGAGAGAGATTGTACAGGTGCTTGAGGGTGCGAAAGTGGATATATGTGGACTAAATGAAACTAAATGGAGAGGTAAGAGTGTGAGAGAATGGGAGTATGGATGGGGTATATGCGCAGGAGTAGGTGAGAATGAGAGGGCAAAAGAAGGAGTGTGTATTGCTGTGAATAACAGATGGAAGAAGAATATAAGAGAATATGGATCAGTTGGGTCAAGAATTGTGTGGGTAAGAGTGAAAGTTGGACTACAAATGTGGGTGATTGTGTGCGTGTATGCACCAACGCAAGATCATGTAAGTAGAGTGAGAGAAGAGTTCTGGACAAATGTGGAAGCATCATTGGAAAAGTTTGAAAGGAATGAGAGAGTGTTTCTGATTGGAGATATGAATGGAAAAGTAGGGAATGTGAAGGTGGATGGAGTGGTTGGTGAGTGGGGTGTGCCTGCAGAGATGGACGAGAATGGCAGTGCTTTAGTGGACATTTGTGGCGGGAGGGGGCTGGTGACAGCTAGTACCCTCTTCAGGCACAAAACGATCCATAGGTATACATGGCGAGTGTTGAGAAGGGTGGATGATGAACTAAATGAACGGTAGGCAATGACTGACTATGTGTGTGTGGATGAATGGATGAGAGGATGTGTAAAGGATGCAAGAGTATATAGAGGTTGGGGGACTGGCCTTTCTGAACACCACCATCAGGGCCCAAACATGGAGGAAGAGAAGAAGGGAAGGACAGGAGGAAGTAGTTCTTACAAGGAGGGTAGAAAAGTTACAAGAGGATGGAATAAAGGCTGAATATAAAAGGGAAGTGGAGGAGCGATTGGGTAAATATAGATTGGAGCAGACTGGGGACGTGGAAGGTGTGTGCAAGATATTCACAGAAGAAATCTTGTGCAGCGTGTGAGGTGGTGTGTGGGGTGAAGAGAAGATGAAAGAGGGTTCAGGGAACAGTATGGTTTGCTGAAGAGGTGAGAGAGGCTGTGGCACAGAAGAAGAAAGCATATAATGAGTGGATGAGGAACAGGGATGTCGAAGAAGTTGAGAGAGAGCTATATGTACAGAGGAGGAGAGAGGTGAAAAGATTAGTAAGAGAGAGTAAGAAGAGAGTGGATGAGGAATTTGGAAGGAATTTGAGTGTAAAGTGGAGGGAATGTAAGAAAATGTTCTGGAAAGAGGTAAACAGAGTTAGACAGGGTGCCAACGAAGTTAGTTGGGGTGTGAAAGATAAAAATGGTACAATTTTAGTGGAGAAGGAAGAGTACGTGAACAGATGGAGAGAACACTTCAATGAATTGCTGAACATAGAGAATGAAAGTAATGCAAGTATAAGTGGCTGGGGAATGGCTGGGAGAAGGAGGGTTGTGAGAAGAGAGGAAGAACTCAGTAGGATGGAAGTGGTGGAAGCAATGAAGACAAATAAAAAGGGGAAAGCCCCAGGAATTGATGGAGTGTGTGGTGAAATGCTGAAGCATGGGGGAGAGATAGTAATAGGATGGATGTGGAAGGTGTGCAGATTGGCCTGGGAGGAAGATAGAGTCCTGGAGGATTGGAAGTCAGGTATAATTATTCCCCTGTACAAAGGGTAATCATAGGGGCATTTGCCTTCTTAGTGTAATAGGAAAAGTATATGGTAGGATACTTATTGACAATTAGGGAAATAACAGAGGAATTAGTTGGAGAAGAACAGGGAGGTTTTAAGAAGGGAAGAGCTTGTGTAGATCAGATATTCATTCTTAGATCCTTAGTGGAAAAGTTTCTAGAGAAGGGAAAGAAGTTGTATGCAGCCTTCATGGATTTGGTGAAAGCATATGACAGGGTGGATAGACAAGGATTGTGGAAAGTATTACGAATATATGGAGTAGATGGGAAGTTGTTGAAGGCAGTGAAGAGTATGTATGAGGGTGCTAAGGCCGCAGTGCGTGTGGATGGCAAACTAAGTGAATTTTTCCATTTGAAGGTTGGATTGAAACAAGGATGTCATGTCTCCATGGCTGTTCAATCTGTATATGGATGGAGTTATAAAAGAGATACAAGGGGGGCAGTGGATGTTGGAGTGGCCCTAGTGAGAGAGGGCAGTGTTTGGAAACTCCCTGTACTGTTGTTTGCAGATGATACTGTGTTGTTGAGTGAAGACGAAGGGGAGCTGCAAGGCTTGGTAGATGAGTTTGGGAGTGTGTGTAAGAAGCGGAATCTAAAGGTGAAAGTAGGGAAGAGTAAAGTGATGGTCTTCCAGAGAAGTGAAGTCAGTGAATGTACAGTGAGATTGGATGGGGAGGATATGGAGAATGTGAATGCATTTAAGTACTTGGGTAGTGTGATGAGTAAGGATGGTAGTCTGGAGGGTAAAGTACTTGAAAGGGTGCAGCAGGGAAGGAAGGTTGCTGGTTCCTTGAAAGCAGTGATAAGAAACAGGGGAGTAAGCATGGAAGTGAAAAAGTTGCTACATGACAGGATTGTGATACCAACTCTAACATATGGAAGTGAAGCTTGGACCCTGTTGGAGGGACAGAAGTCAAGAGTGAGAGCAGTGGAAATGAGTTATTTGAGAGGAGCATGTGGAGTCACATGGAGAGACATAGTAACAAATGAGGAAGTGAAGCAGCGTTGTGGTGTGGATGTGGACGTGTTAGGAAGTGTTAGGAAAAACACGTTAAGGTGGTTTGGGCATGTGGAGAGGATGGAGAGTGAGAGACTGATGAGGAAAGTGTATGTGAGTGAGATGGAAGAAGGGAGAGGGAGGGGGAGGCCAAGGATGAGGTGGAGGGATGCAGTGGAGAGGTATATATGAGAGAGTGGGGTGTAAGCTGGGAACAGGGCAGTGAGATGGCGGGAAACAGAGCGACATTGAGGCGATTTGTTTGTGGGCACTCCGTGCGGGACTGAGGCATCTGACAATAGATAGATAGTTTTGCCTAAGAAAAAAAATGAACTGGTGTGGACATGTTGAAAGGATGGGAGGGGGAAGAGAGAAGAGGATAATTAAATGAAGAGGTGTATAAAGAATTAAGATCTATCCTAAGCAAAACTGGGATATGGTGATTTTCAGCCCAAGTGTAACTGAAGCAATGTCAAAAAATTAAGAAGCTTCAGAAGATCCAACAGGGGAAACCACATCTCAAACATGCAAGCAGGGAGAAGGCCAACATTATTAATCACTGAAGTTTAAAAACTATGACTCTGAATACATGACATTACATATGTATGAAACTGATACTGCTGGCAGATCTAAGTAAATCTAACTATATGAAGACAACTCTTTGAATAAATGCATACCTGCATACACATCATGTTGTGGCTTATCACTGTCATCACCTCATTTCTGATATACACTTTACTTCACATAATAATTTGAAAAACAAACTATAGTTGGTTTCAGCGAGTCTGATGCACTGATTTTGCCAGCTCAGGGCAGGTGGATTTGGTAACACTGGGC
The DNA here is from genome assembly GCA_018397915.1 of Birgus latro. Lineage (NCBI taxonomy): Eukaryota > Metazoa > Arthropoda > Malacostraca > Decapoda > Coenobitidae > Birgus > Birgus latro. Next base: position 6,150 of record JAGKTI010016446.1, read on the forward strand.
GAAGCTCTCGGGCTGTGGTTGGTCAATTCCTGTCGTGTTTGAATGTGCACCAAATTGACTTTGTATTCCAACCAAAACTCATTTATTTGTAAGATACCGGATTATATACATACAAATTAAAGCAGTGACATATTTAATGGTAAATATATGCCTTTTGAATTATTAGAGATAGACCTGAACAACAATGATAACAAAACTAAGCAAAGTCTCAACTGGATGCATATGGACAACAGTCAGTGACTGATTTGTTTAAACTGTCATTCAATTATGTTTGATTTCATTCACATAGCATGTGGTTTTATTATAGCAGCAGAGTTCAACCATTATTTTCTCATGGGGTTTGCTTTTATCTTACTTTCTTTTTTTTCCATCCATCCATTATCCAATCCTACACAGCCCCATGAGGAGTGTAGGAGCCCAGGGCTAGGCAAGTTGGTCCTGACATTTAAGATGAGAGTGACCAGCCTCACTCATCCCTGAGTGCTATTACGTGAGCAATAAACCCCAACCACCCCTTGGATATAAACCTTCACCGGCTGATCCAATTGGAGTTACGTAATTACCCACTAAACCACCAGGCGCCAAAATTTGGTTATATGGTTACCCACTATTAACAAAAATTCAATTCATTCTATACTGATGTATCCCATTACTTTCCCGGCTCCGCTTGGTTGAGGAGAGGGTGCATGGTGACAGAGATAGAGTGACTATTTGTCAGTCTCATGATACTTATGAAAATGTTCAGGAAAATCACACCTAACTTATTAATGTAAGAAATAATTTTACAGAATCTGACTATGAATACAAACACAGTTACCTATGAAAGTAATGAAAATGTGTGTGTACACTATATTGAGAATAGCATGTATTGGCCCCAGTGAGGTGTGTGTGTGTGTGTGTGTGTGTGTGTGTGTGCGCTTACACAAATCATAATTATTAGAAGATAAGCTAAGCGTATCTTGGGTAAGGTTATACATGAAGGGCATGGTGTAGACTGTAGACTGTGACACTGTGTAGTAGTGGTGGNTGTGCCTAGGGTTGTGTGTGTGTGTGTGTGTGTGTGTGTGTGTGTGTGCGCTTACACAAATCATAATTATTAGAAGATAAGCTAAGCGTATCTTGGGTAAGGTTATACATGAAGGGCATGGTGTAGACTGTAGACTGTGACACTGTGTAGTAGTGGTGGGAAAAACATTCCAGCCTTCACAGGACCTCAGAACCACCTTGCTATGAACGTCTAAATTCCCACCACAGTCACTGACTGTTGTCCGTATGCGTCCAGTTGAGACTTAGTTTTGTTATCAATGTCGTTCAGGTTTATCTCTGATCATTCAAAAGGTACATATTTATCATTAAAGATATCATTGCTTTAATTTGTATCTGTATAATCCAGTAACTTACAAATAAATGAGTTTTGGTTGGAATACAAAGTCAATTTAGTACACGTTCAAACACAACAGGAATAGACCAGTCACAGACCGAAAGCATTAAGCAGTGTTACAAATTCCACTTGTCCTCAGCTGGCAAAATCTGTGCGTCAGATTCGCTGAAACCGAGTATAGGTACTGTAGCTGTCCAGGCTCAACTACAATTACTTACCTATCACTTAATTCTACTGGCAAGTTAATTTTGACAGTGATAGTAACCTTCATGACTAGACATATAATTGTTTCCAGGATGACATTAAAACAAGATGGAATAGCGTTTCTGAAGAGCATGATATAAAACTAAACAATATTGCTGCTCAGTATTCCTAAGGGGTCATTCTCAATTCAGGATTCACTTTATTCAACCACTTTTATATCTCCCTTCACCTTAAGTTTTCTTCTTATATCAAGCCCATTTCCTTGCTACAGAACTTTGGAAGATCAGTTTTGAATCTATAAATCTGTCAACTCTTCATTAACCTGCCGAGTCCCACCGACATACGATGCACGCCACAACTTTTTTCCGCGGACAGACCCACCAATGTGCATCGTATGTCAGTCAGTTGCAAGGCCCGTCATTATTTACATTTTTCAAGATTCGCAGGTGATTTTTGGTAGGCATATGTGGGAGACCTTCCTCTACTTGCTGTCAAGCAGGGATACTGCCTGGCCCCACCTGACTCCCCCCCTCCCCCCCACACTCAGCAATTCACCTGTTAGCAGTAACCTGGCCAGTAAAGATATGTTGCCCCACCGACGTGCATCATATATCAGTCAGTTGCAAGGCCTGTCGTTTGCACATTTTTCAAGATTCGAAGGTGATTTTTGGTGGGCATATGTGGGAGACCTTCCTCTACTTGCTGTCAAGCAGGGATACTGCCTGGCCCCACCAGACCCTCCCCCCTTCCCCCCAACACTTGGCAATTCACCTGTTAGCAGTAACCTGGCCGGTAAAGATATGTTGCCCCAAGGTCTCTCCAATAACAAATTTCACGGTGAAAGTGATTCCTGAGGTGGAGGACAAAGAAACAAAGAGGCTACAGGGAAAAACAAACAGAAGTGATGACGAGGTAATGTTGTAAAGGAAGGTGCTATATGCTGGGGTTTTGGGTAAGTGAACAATGCTTTTATCGCCTATATTATTGTGTGAAAACCAATATAGACTTGTACTACACATAAATTCGTACCAAATAAATAAATAAATACATAATTTAACCCTTCCATAGTTCGTTTCCTTTAGCCAGGTACCCTGAGAAAGAAGGAAAACGTACGGCTGACTGACACCTGTACCAATATATATATGCTCAGGATGGCAATTTCTCTATGAATTTTTGATGTTTCTCACCAAAAGCAGAGTTTTGAGGGGGGGGAGCTGAAAATCAGTCGGGTTCTGAGGGTGTGTTGGGTAAAAAATCGGTCGGGACTGGACGGGTTAAACATACTGTACCTATTTTTTTACTTCTACATTACATTATACTAGATAACAGTGTGGAGTAACATTGCCTCTTGGCCATTTCTCTTGCACATTAATCATATGGAAATTTGTCATTATAAAGTATTATACTCAGTGGACTGTTTCAATATTCTCATATTCCTTTCACACCTACCCAACCTTCATCATACACTGCATTCTACTCACTCTACTTATCCTACCTTGTGAACTATGCTGATGACTTAATTTCTTTTATGATATAGCAATACTTTTTTCTTACCTACTGATCACATTTATTAATTTACTCTCATCAAGCAAAAGTTTTAAAGCTCTATACTTCTTAATTGCCAGCACTTAAGATCTAAGACCAGTATCACAATATCAAGCCAGTTAGCACCCTCATATACCAACTGTATTATTTCTAATAAAACAGCTTTTACCACAGCTCACACTGTTACACTAGGATCCATGTTTAGAGGCTTGAGAAATGTACCCTTCACTTCTGCATATTTTGCAAACTAATTAATGACACAGGAAACCACTTGTTTTTTTTTTTTTTTAATCCCAAACATTACCAAGCTCCTATGAGTTGTTCTTTAGTGTGTTTAAGTTTTTATGCTTTTATGACATTTTCAAATAACACCTGTACAGATATTTGCTTAACATGTTTACTTCCTCAGAAAAACTGCTTCCTCTTTACACTCATAATGGAGTCAAAGACAAATGGGTGTCATCTTGGCATGCCATTTTGGCAGTAATATAACCTCATATTTGACTACAGTATCCACAGATAGACTGATTATTAGAGACAGATTATCATTCATTATCCAATCCTATGTCGCCCCACAGAGAAGCGTAGCAGCCTGGGGCTAGGCAAGTTTTTTTTTTTTTTTTTTATGTGTCCGACTCTGGGTATAGGCTTCACAGCCTGCTATCAAGGCCCAGCAGTCCTCCTACATACCAACACCTCTACATGTCACCACTTCGGCGCTAACACCCACCATCCATAGTGAATACATGCTAGGGCTGTCTCGTACAGGACTGGTGTATTGGTATTAGCGGAGGTATTTTTACGACATGTCGGAGGGTCTTCTGGTAGATCAGTAAAGCCTAATTTAATGAAATTCGAATCCTTAAACTGTTCCCTGCCCCAGCGAGGATTCGAACTTGGGTCCGTCGGGACTGCAAGCCACCTCTCTACCGATCGAGCCACCGCCTGACATTTAAGATGAGAGTGACCAGCCTCACTCATCCCTGAATGACATTACGTGAGCAATAAACCCCAACCATCCCTTGGATATAAACCTTCACCAGCTCAATCCGATTGGAGTGCCGTAATTACCCACTAAACCAACAGGCGCCAAAATTTGGTTATATGGTTACCACCCAGTGCAGTACATGGTTTCCTGGTGTACAGGAAACCATTTGGCTTGTCACTCAGAGTAGTCACCCACATAACCTCATATCTGACTATCTATAAACAGACTGACCTCAGAGATAAGGGACTGAATTGGGAGGCTGCCAGAGATTGAGCAGCATGGAGAGCCACTATTAGGTGACAAAGGCCGATGTATGTAAGCATGTTGGAGCCTTTATAAATGGAACAAAAACAAAATGAAACTATTAAGCTATTAAGACAGATTGTTTCCATACTTGAAAAGCACTTCTTTGCACCTTTTTGAAATATGAATCTGTCTTAAGGTATGTGGGATTTATTTTATATTCGAGAAGTGCCCCCATCTCTTTAATGTGTGCCTTTTGTAATATCTTAGTTTGAGAAATGAAAAAATATATAAATAAATAATTTAATAATAAATAAAGACTGAAAACCTACTTCACCGATATACCAAAAATTCAATTCAAAACGCTGCATACTTCAGCCTGGTGTGGCTCTAGTTTGCTTCATATATCTGATGTTATGAATCGTTTCATTTTTGAAGGCTCCAATATGCTTGCATGCATCGGCCTTGGTCACCTAATGGCGGCTCTCCATGCTGCTCATTCCATGGCAGCCTCCCAGTTCAGTCCCTTAACCCTGAGGTCACACTTAATGACCTCGTCCCACGTCTTTCTCGGTCTACCCCTCACAACCCCACCCCCAATATTAACACCTCTCACCTTCTGCACCCAATCATCATCATCCCCCACCCTCTCCACATGCCAAACCTTCTCAGTCTACCTCTCCTCAAAACAACACCAATACACTCCAGTCCCATCCTACCACTCAACTCTTTGATCGTAAACCCAGCCCCCCCCCAGGCCTTGCATGCAGGGATGCACAGCACATCCACCTAATCATTGTCATTTCTGTACGTCTGAGCCTGCGGACATCCTATTCCTTTACTGCCCAGGTCTCACTACCATACAGCATCACGCTCCTAACACATGCTGCATACAAAAACCCCTTAGCACGTAGGGAGAGTCCTCTCAATGTCAGGAGAGGCAACAGCTCCCTGACCTTCTTCCAACCACTTCTCACCCTAGCCACAAAGCTGGCTCCAGCCCCACCTCCAACGCATAACATGTCTCCCAAATAACAAAACTCTTCCACACACCAGCAAGTTCAATCCTTTCACGCCTGACAAACCTGGTCTCCCCAACACACCGCACACATAAAATCAGCATTATCTCGCAGTCTACCTCTAATACAACTACATCTCTTGTACACCCATTTATCAAAACACTGCACAAGATGGAATTACTTCCCACGCCGTTGTGGCAAATTACATATGGCCACTCTCCCTCTTCTTTAACTGTACCGCTACCAACCCTAGACATCATCACTTCTGTTTTATCTGCATTTACCCTGAAGCCCTCGTGCCCCATACCATCTCTCCACTTCCTAAATCTTTCCTCTGCCTCCCTTTCATTCTCTGCAATCAACACCAAATCATTAGCATACAACATCTCCCACGGGAGTCCATTTCAGAAGTCACGTGGGAGGGCTTCAAGTGACTCAAAACTGACCCCTGATGCACACCGCCATTCACTGAAACCTCATCACTCAAATCTCCATTCACTCTTACCTGGGTGCGAGCACCCAAATACACGGCCGTAATCACCCTAACCAGCCACTCCTCCAACACAAGCTTTCTCATTGCCCACTTCACCACCTCTCTAGGGACTCTGTCAAAGGCCTTTTCCAAATCAACAAAAACAAAGTACAGTACCTTTTTCTTTCCAATATATTTTTCCTGAATCTGTCGAGCAATGAATATAGCATTATTGGTCCCCCTGCCTGGCATAAACCCAAACTGCATCTCATCAATATTCACTCTTTCTCTAATCATAACTTCTAGAACTCTCCCATTACCTTCATTATCTGCTCTAAAAGCTTTATACCTCTAAAATTTCCTATCTCCAGGGGATCACCCTTCCCTTTGTACACATTTACAATTACACTCTTCAGCCAATCATCTGGGACAACACACTCATATATAATCATATTTATCAGGTCAGTGACTAACCTCACCCCTATATCTCCTGAGGCCTTCAACATTTCAGCAGTCAACCCAGACACACCTGCTGCCTTCCCCACCTGCATCCTGCCTATTGCCTCATTCACAGTAGCAGCATCAATCAAAGGCCAAGGGCTGGCTCCAAACCTTCCCTGTCCCAGACAAACTCTTCATTCAACAGAAATTTTATATTGTCATCCTCTTTCTGTATCCATTTGAAGTAGATTACAAGAAAAATAGTATCTATCTATTTATTCCCAGATGCCTTAATCCCGTATGGGGTGGCCACAAACAAATCGCCTCCATGTCACTCTGTCCCCCGCCATTTCACTGCCCTGCTCCCAGCTCACACCCCCCTCTCTCATATACCTCTCCACTCCATCCCTCCATCTCATCCTCGGCCTCCCCCTCCCTCTCTTCCCCTTCACCTCACTCATATATACTCTCCTCGTCCATCTCTCACTCTCCATCCTCTCCACATGCCCAAACTACCTTAATGTGTTTCTCCTAATGCAACCTATCACATCCACATCCACACCACAACATTCCTTCACTTCCTCATTTGTCAGTCTGTCTCTCCATATGACTCCACATGCTCCTCTCAAATAACTCAAAAATAGTATTACAGTAATAAAACTAGTTACCGCTGACAATGTACAGTATATGGGACTGCAGTGCTTACATCTGAACAGCTAACTGTGACAAGGAAGCACTGCAAGCATTTACATGAGGGTCAACACCTTCTACTGCATTTGTTCTAGGTTCATTCTTTCCTCTTCTCTCTGTCTACGGGTGACTCTACACTAGTGACAAGTCAAATGATTTCCTGTACACCAGGAAACCATTTACTGCACTGCGTGATAACCATATAACCAAATTATGATACCTGGTGGTTTAGTGGGTAATTAAGGCACTCCAATCAGATTGAGTCTGTGCAGGTTTATATCCATGGGGTGGTTGGGGTTTATTGATCACGTAATGCCACTCAGGGAAAAGTGAGGCTGGTCACTTTCATCTTAAATGTCAGGACCAACTTGCCAAACCCCGGGCTCCTCTGCTCCTCGTGGGGCAACATAAGACTCCACTCACCGAATTCACAGAGAGCTGTTCCCAACTTTTTCATATGCTTACAAGCACTGGAATTTTTAAAATGCAACTATAATCCAGCTTCAGAAGGATAAGTGGCACATGCACTCAAAAAATATGTTACAGAAAGGCTAAAATGCCAAGCAGAAATACTGCAACTAAACAGATACTGAATTTTTCCTCCTTTAATCACCAAATCATGCAAAAGATTGTGTGTCAGGTTTCTAATTAAAATGAGTGTAACCCTGAACACAGTTCTGTACCCTCCCTGCATCCATTAAACTGGTATACTAAATGATTACAAAATCTGTGTCAGTTTGTCCTGTAATCTGGGCATTTGAAAATTATCATATACACTCGACCCTTGATTTCCCATACCCCTATTTCCCGGTTTTCAGATTTTACGGACACAGGCTGAAGCCGGACAATATTAACAAATGCCCGTACAAGTCCGGGATTCTCACAAAAGTCCGGCCAGTATTCTCTCATATTAAACTATAAGCAGTCTGCTGCACAACACAGTATAATTTTAGCAAGGTTCTGACTTCATAAAGGCCATTTGTAACACACACAAGATATTTTCATATGAAACGCATCTTGGCCACCAACCTGCTTCACCCCACCAGTTCCTTCTAACTCGTGTCAATATCCCATTTGCCTCTTACCTTTCTCAAATGCCACTATAAAAAGTTTATTGCACAACACAGTCAAATTTACAGAAGGCTTGGACACAATAAAATTCATATGTAAAAAAAAAAAAAAATCATAAGTAATAAAAAATTATATATTTTCTTATGGGCAAAGTCAATGGGATCCATTCCTTCTCACTTATCTCTCCTAACTCAGTGTGACTAAATACCGAATCTGCACTTTTCACTGGAAAATATTTTAATTTTTTTCACCACAGTGGCTCATACACACCTAATTATCTGAAATCCGCTAAAAAAATTATACTTAATATAACTTAACTAAAAAATTAGGTTTCAGAGCTAAAATGCACCAATGTTAGCAGATATTTCCCCTTCAGATCATCAGCATGCCTTGACAGACTTCTATTTTGCATAAATATTTATTTTGAGTAAAAAAAAATGTATCTGCATTGTAAATCGATATTTATACAAAAGTCCGTCATGGCAGGTTGTTACGCTAAAGGCAAAACGCTTCTGCTAACTTTACAAAATTTTTGCCCTGAATCCTGATTTTCTATTAATAATTAAATTACACACAAATTTTTGACTGAATTTCAAATAATTCGGTGTGCATACCTATATGGTGATAAAAAATAAAATATTTTCCAATTAAAATTGCCAATTCGGTCCAAGTTCGAGATCACATTCAATGATTGCGTGTTTATATCTCAGTCAGCTGATAAAAGGTTGGCTCACCTTGTGGTGTTCCATTCCTTGTTCATTTTCCTCTTTTTCCTCAGCTTTCTGATCTTCTATCATACCCTCCACATTCTCGTCAACAACTGTCTAACCAACCATTCTTACGGTTGTAGCTAGCAAAATACCACTGTTATGTCAGTTATCCATCCGTCCATCATCCAATCCTACGTTGTCCCATGTGGAGTGTAGAAGTCCGAGGCTAGGCAAGTTGGTCCTGACATTTCAGATGAGAGTGACCAGGTGACATGTGTGGAGGTGTATGGTATGTAGGAGGACTGCTGGGCCTTGATAGCAGGCTGTGAAGTCTATGCCCAGAGTCGGAAAAAAAAAAAAAAAAAAAACTCACTCATCCCTGAGTGACATTATGTGCGCAATAAACCCCAACCACCCTTTGGATATAAACCTTCACCGGTTCACTCCGACTGGAGTGCCGCAATTACCCACTAAACCACCAGGCACCAAAATTTGGTTATATGGTCACCCAGCATAGTAAACGGTTTCCTGGTGTACAGAAAACCATTTGGCTTGTCACTCAGTGTAGAGTCACCCACAGGGAGAAGGAAGAGGAAAGAACGAAGGAAAGAAAGACAGAAGAGGGAGTGTAAAGTCAACCGTACGCAGAAGGACGAGGAAAGAATGAAGGACAGAAAGTCAGAAGAGGATGGAAGGAAAGAAGGTTGGAGGAGAGGAAGTATATAAAATAATAACACTGACACAATAACAATAATAATAACTGACACCATGTGGTACGTGTCAGTTATTATTATTGTTACAGTGTCAGTGTCACTATTTTATGTACTGTGTATGTTAGATATGTTGTTATAGGTAGCCTACATTCCAGAATGCTGTAGAATATTGGAATAATTGCCGGACAATATTGGAGAATTCGGACAAAGTATGGTAATAGTCCGGGAACGGTATGTGGGGCCGGACTTTTGCGATTCCCGGACTTTCGGGGTTCCCAGACCGCTCCCCCTTTTAGTCCGGGAAATCAAGGGTTGAGTGTACCATAGATATTAATACCGGATGCAATATACCTGGAACACCTTTATAATGACATGCCACAGTCTGTATAACTATTCATGGAGGAAGTATTATAAAAACTAATAGAAAAATATCATGGCTAAAATATCTGTGATGAAATGTATATCGATACTGGAATATGCATATTACTAAAATACAGTAGCTGCGAGTCAGTTAATACAAATAAAACTTATGTTGGGTACATCACAACACCATGCCTACCTTAATACAGTACTTGCCATGTTATACATCTCACCAAACTGCAGGAAGCCACTGTCAGCGTAAAGCATCCACCAACCCCTGAGGTTGCTCATGATATGGGAGGTGATGGGAGAATGGCAGGCAGGTGCGACGTGTGTGGAATTTGATGCCAACCTGTAAAATGTGTGACATTAGGGAAATTTAGTTCTGGTAGCAGCATAAGGGAGGGGGGCCACTGTACTGCACTACTTTTTGTGATGGGTGTAGCTTTGAAACTCTTCATTTACCCCTTACTTCTTTCTGTTTACTAATCTTGTTAAATTCTTATTCTCAATTCTGTATATTCTCTCTCTTTTGTAAGATCTGCAAAAATTTTAATACTTCTAAAAATGGCTATACATACCAATGGCATGCGTCTATATGACAGAACCCCATCTTTGAAGAACAGCGAGAGGTTCTGTTTAGGTAAAACCATCTGTAGATTTTCTGAAGGAGAATAGCCTTTCAAAATGCTTGCGACTTCCTCTAAGTTCCTCATGGTGGCAACACGCATCCTATGATGTGTACCTTGGGATTTGATTTCCATTTCTGGCAACTTCTCATCTGAAGAATGCATGACAACTCTGGAAGACATGTTAAATGCCAAATGTTCAGTAAATTCTGTTATACCATTATTTCTTATGCTTGCATCTTTCTTGCAGTCTGATATTTTACTTGTAACCTCTTTTGTCTGAGGTCCATGTGATACTTCTGTCAGTGATTCATCGCTGGGAACACAATTAATTCTGGATTCAGCTCTTGCTTCAAGTAACTCCTGCAACTGCGTTCTGCGGCGCAACTTACGAGCTCTCTTGCCAGCCTGATTTGCATCCCCATTGATGCTTTCTGTGTCTGTCTCAATACCAGACTCTTCAGTTTCCTGAAGTCTTTTGTGGTGCTCAGGTGACAGGTATGCTCTGAGAGATTCACCAGACATAGCAGCAGATCCCACATCACTATAAGCACCACTGCAGGGGCTCATATCAGGCAAAGATGGGTTCAAGCTGTAAACTGATGTGGATGTTGTTAGGCTGTAATACCCTAGACTATTCAAGGATACAAAAGACTGTCTTGAGTATGGCCTCAGCACTGACTGCTGCATCAAGGTTTCATATTTTCTTCTAGCTGTCCATCCCCTAAAGTATCTCTGAATTGTTAATACTGCCTTGCACAACCTCTGATACTGCTTTTGAGCAAGAAACATTCTGACATACTTTTGTACTGCAATGCAAGCATGCCTTTTCCTCATATATTTACGTCTTGTAACCCAAGTCTTCACATGTTTCTGAATACAGCAGCATGCATTTCTAAGTTTGTTATACTGACTCCAACATCTGTATCTTCTCCAACCTGTAAAAAAATAAATTTATTAATTAAAAATAGTAATAATATAATAAAAAAAATAAAATCTCCAATATATAATGTTAAAATCTGCAAATTTTGAAGAGCACCCTGTAGATGAATGTTTAGTAAAGTAACACCTCATTACAGTGGACAAATTGGGGAGGAAACCTGATCCAATTAAACCGAAGATCTGTTATATCTGATGATCACCCCCCTGTGGTGGGATTTCAGGCGCATGTTTAAAAATAAATGGTTTCCTGTAACTCAGGAAACCATATACTATGCTGGATGGTAACCTTATAGCCTACAACAGGGCTATGTGGAGCCTATCATGGTGCCCCTGGTAACTGGGTGGAAAGCGTATGCAGCATCCACCCGGGAACCAAACTTCAACACTAACCCCTGTGCCTCGCTGTGGCAAAGTGCCGCCAGCCACACAGGAACATCAATTCGCTGCATGGGATGGTCCTGCAGGTTGCATGCAGTTGATAGGTCTGCTTGCTCAGACAGACTGGGCTAGCACAACAATAACAGTTTTGCAGATGGTAGCTTAGCTGCACTTTTTGACCAGGTTTTAGACAAGAATGTTTACGGTATAAAAAATTTGAGTCTCAGAATTTTTGGTGAAGGGTATTCAAAAAAAGGTTCAGGTACTGAACATTAAAGATTCGAGCCATTGAATATAAATTCTAAATATGTCAGAATCCATAACATCTGCCTTAATCCCTTAATCCTGGGCTCAGGACTCGGCCGCTTACCCTCCCAGCCTGGGTTAATCAGCGATTTTTGCCCCGTTTTCAAATATTTGAAAGGAGAAAAAAAAAAAAATAAGAGTCAAAAACTAAGCAGATGAAAATATAAACCTCTGGCTATGCGATGACATTATCAATATACCGGTAGGTAGGCAACCAATTCATAAAAAAAATTATATATACTGTGTATATACAGTAGGCGCGGAAAGTGTTGACGCAATCTTTAAAAAAGAAAACATTATTGTGGTTAGCAAGGAGAAACAAATAAATTAACACTCACCATTGAATTTAGTATTTACTGGCATTCCCCTTCACCTTTATTATCTTCTTAAGCCGTCTGGGGAGACCGATGGCGTAGTTTTGCGGAACAGACGGACTAAAACTGCTCCATAGCTGCTTGACTGCAGCCTCAAGTTTAGGCAAAGATGATGTGCCGCTCCATGTGCGCCCATAAATTCTCAATGGGATTGATATCTGGGCTGTTTCCGGGCCAATCTCGAATAAAGGGAACCTCACAGTCTGTTAGCCACTGTTTTACTGACTTTGCAACATATTCAGGGGCAGAATCTTGCATAAATACTCTTGCCTTGGTTTTATCAAAAGAGTCACTTAAAACATCACATAATAGCTCCAAATAATTGTTCTGGTTCACTTTTTCATATGCAGGTAGAATTACCAACTTACCAACACCATAATATGTAAAGCAGCCCCAAGCCATGAGTGAGGCTGGGTATTTAACAAACTTAGAAGTGTACTTAGGATCCAGGGGGTCACTGCCTGGTTTGCGGTACACTCGTGATGAAGGGGTACCAGTGACAGTAAATGTTGACTCATCACTCCACAGCACAGTTTTCCATTGCTCCTCACTCCAGGCAAGATATTTCTTACAAAAATTTACTCTCTTTTTCTTCTGAAGTGCAGTTAGCAGTGGTTTTTTACGAGCACAAAAACTCCTGTAGCCCAGATCGTTATGGAACAGTTGCTGCACACTTCTGACAGACACATCTGCCAGCAACTGTGGGTTCTTTTCTTTTAAATACCATGCTGTTAGCCTTGGATCCTTGCTAACTTGCCTTGAGATCAGCTGACGGGTCCTGAAGGTTGTCTTACGAGGTCTCCCAGGCTTGGGAAGTGGAG
>JAGKTI010016447.1:0-19435 GCA_018397915.1 Birgus latro
ATAAGAAGTCAAGGATCCACGACGAAGTATGCAAATCCGCTTACGCAAGAACACAGCCACTAGAACGGAACACAGTTCCGCACGCAGTTCTCACACAGCACTTCGCAGACCTCCCTTACCTTTGTCTATTTCCAAAGTATGGAGGAGGTGGTTCATTTCTCATATGACAGATAGTGGTGTCCCTCAGCCATACGGGTTAATATTCTTTCAGAGCACATAAAAATCTTGCTGAACTTGTCTAATGGAGCTGCTCATTCATGAAACAGATATGTGAAAGCCAACCTCCTACAAATTGCTTGTTCTCTGCGTGCTGTTCTCTCAGTTTTCATCTGCATACTTCAGTTTTGTATCTAATGGTCATTTTTACTCATTACATAGTTTAATTTTACCTTTCTGTTCATTCACACCTGCTTCCTCAATTAATTCATGCTACCTAATCTAATACAGGAACATCCACCTCACACTATTATAACATGCAAGTCTGCCAGTCTTACGAAGAATACCATTTTTTCTACTTTATGTTTTGAGTCTTAGTGATCTGCATGGTACAGCCAGAAAAGCAGACATCTTTTCTTATACCTCCCTCTGCAGCTGTGCAACGAGTACAAACTAACAACCATCAGCCTTGGGGAAAAAGAAGCCCGTGTGCTTCTTTTTTCAAAATGTGTTGTCTTTTCTCTATCGAATTGTTTCCTCTGTTGATTCAAACTGTATTGCCCCATCAGGATTAAAGGGACCCCAGAGCTCAGTTTCTCAGTATGAACATTTAAGGGTAGTAACCAGTCGCTCTTCCATGAGTGACATTGTGAGAAACAAAAGCCAACCATTCATCCGAAGTACTCCCTTAAGGGCCATGGTTTCTTGGTGTGCCTTAACCTACTCGACCACCAGGAGTCCGCTTCTTGGCAATATGTTCACACTTCAACGTATTAAATGGTTTTCTGGGTTGCAGGCAACACTGTTCACTCACTGTAGAACCACCTAAAGGTTGCATTGCAAGAAGAGAGGGGATGGTGCGTGGCCCCACCTATCATTGTTTTCCATTCCCATATCTCCTTAATATAATGTCTTACTTCCCCTCTCACTTTTCTCTGCCACTTTGAGTTACTTTTAATATTATCTTATCTCACTCGGCAGCTTTGGGTGGAAACGAGGCTCAGCTGGCAGGACGTCTTTAAGGGAATAATGGTTGATGATGATAATAGCGCCTGGGGAGCTGAAGAGGTGACAGGAGGAAAAGAAGAACTGAGGATACTGACTCGTGCGCTAGGATGACGTCTTTTCTTATTCTATTGTAGCTATGCAAGGTGTTTTTGTGTAGCCCAAGCGATTCCTCTCATAACAAAGATGATTTTTTTTTTTGTCTCCATTTAGCCAAACATTTCTCCCATGTTGATTAAAATCTGGTGGTTGTAAGAACAAGATATAATGGATGTCGTCGTACTGAGAAGGGTAAATGAAAGAAATTGAACTGGTCTCAGAGAAAACTGGATGACGAAGGGAAAAGAAGGATACCTGTTCATGACTTCCGTAACGATTTCATAGCGTTCTACAGAAAGCAGAAATTCTTGATATCGAGAAGTTCAGTGTCATATTGTTAGTTCATCTCTGCTTGTGATATTACCTTAAGTTGGCCGTGTTTCTTTTGTGCCTTTTCGTATTCTTGAAATTCTCATGTTCATATAACTCACTGACAATTGAATAAAATCATTCATTGTTAGCTGGAGCAGAATACTAGAGCCCCACCCATGACAGGTTAATGGTTGCAGTGTTAATATAGTCATGCTCCTTTGCTCACTCAGCTGGATATACTCGTCTGGCTTTAGCTGGAATAAAGAAGATGAAACATTGAGAGTTAAACCACACTAACATAAAATACAGTCAGTTATGAATGACCTCCATTTATCATGCTTCTTTATCATAAACTCTTACCTCTTATCTGGATGCGCTTCAACACCTTCACCATCAATATACATTTTTTAATCATTCTTTCTAAAATGTCCTACGCTCCACCGCTCCCGTACCTTACCATACTAACCATTCACCCTCAGCTGTACTGTACTTCCCCTCCCACCACTGACAGAGGGTAACCACTTGACAACCACCTACACCGAAGAGTTATATACCCTACCTGATTGCCGCACCTCGAGAGTAGCAACCTTTTCCTAACACCTTCTCCCTGCTTCTGTGTCAGCTGCGGATACCAACTTTACCTTATCCACTTGTGTCGTTACCAGCACGCGATGTCGGCGTGGCGGTGATACAGAAGACTGCCTGCGTCACATCTTGTAGGGTTGAACGCGCCCGGCCTGCCAACTCGAGCGGAAGACGAGGACTCACGCGAGGCATACGTAACTAGGTTTCCCTACACGCATGTATGTGCAGTCGACGAGGACAAACAGCGACTGGTTCCCGTGATTACACATCTACCCTGGGGAACATTATTGCTGGGGAAGGGTAATTTCCATGACCCAGCGCATCAGAGGAGGACTAAGAATCAAGAGAAACAGAAGTACGTTATAAGTACTGCAGGAAGACAGACAGACAGACAGAGACAGACAGACAGACAGACAGGCATACAGAGATACAGAGAGAGAGAGAGAGAGAGAGAGAGAGAGAGAGAGAGAGAGAGAAAGTTTCAACTTTAATTACACCTTACATCCGAACCAAAAAAACAGCGACTTGCCGTTAGACAGCATTAAATACTAGACAGATCGACATGCAGAAGTATAAACAGTGTGATAGATAGATAGGGTAAATAGATAGATAGATAGACATGCAGGCAGACAAACAGACAGAAATAAACAAAATGACAGCAATATACTCCAAGCTGCGAAGAATGATAATGACAGTGGAAAAGGCAGAGAGCAAACATGCAAGGAAAACAGTAGGAAAACAGTGGAGAAAAACAAAAGGAGACGCAAGCTACAGAGGAAGACAGGCAGGCAGACAACAGATAAACAGACAGACAGACAGACTGACGGGGACATATGGTACAGAGAAATAGAGGGTACAGAAAAAGAAATACAGGCAGAATCAGTACAGTACAGAATATTTGGCCAACACTGGAGGAGTAATTGTTTTCAGCCTCCAACATTCCCGGGATTGGTTTCCGATGTTGGGGAGGGGGAGGGAGGGGAGGATGGAAGGGGAAGTAGATGAGGGACACGGGAAGAGGGGAGATGGAGAGGGAAGTTGGAGGGATGAGGGAGAAGGATGGAAATAGAGGGAAGGATGGGAAGTGGAGTGAATGGGGAGTAGGAGACGAGGTGGGAAGGAAGACGTGTAAGAATAGAGGAAGAGACAAGGAAGCGAAGGGGAAGACTGGGAGAAGAGATGAAGGAGAGTGGAGGTGGTGAGAAGATACAAGAGCAGAATGTGAGAGGAATGGAGAGAAAAGAAGAGTGGGTAAGGGAGGAGGAAAAAGTGTGTGTGTGTGTGTGTGTGGTGTGTGTGTGTGTGTGTGTGTGTCAGAGAGAGAGAGAGAGAGAAAGTGTTTCAAAAAGGGACACATGGGGACCCTTGAGAGGAAATTTAAGTGGAGGAAATAGATGCCGTCGTAGAGATAGATAGATAGATAGGTAGACAGCTAAATGTGCATTTAGAGGGAGTGAGAGGCGTGTCTTGAGAACGAGTGAAATATCTTTACTCCCATTACCTCTCAGAGACACTGGTAACTCTGACTTAAATGCACGCCGTATCTCTCTCTCTCTCTCTCTCTCTCTCTCTCTCTCTCTCCATGAGTCCTTCGCCCCTTGCCTGATTTCCTTTCTCTTCCCCCCTTCCTCCCTTCCTTCTCCTGTCCCTGTCTTCCCTCTTCTTCCCTCCTCCTCTCCCTCCCTTCTTCCCTTGCAAGTCTGCCTCGTTTTGTTATTGATAGAGTTTTGTGTTGTCTTTGAGTACCACAGTCTCATTTTCCTACCAGAGAGAGAGAGAGAGAGAGAGAGAGAGAGAGAAAGAGGGAGAGAGAGGATGATGATGATGATGGTCGTTGTCGTCATCGTCATCGTCGTCGTCATAATGAAAGAAGTATTGAATTGGAAGTGCGGAAGAAATCAATGAATGCTGTGACGTCGTGTGCATCGTATTTGCTGCCAGCA
Organism: Birgus latro; assembly: GCA_018397915.1. Taxonomy (NCBI): domain Eukaryota; kingdom Metazoa; phylum Arthropoda; class Malacostraca; order Decapoda; family Coenobitidae; genus Birgus; species Birgus latro. The sequence continues at coordinate 4,101 of JAGKTI010016447.1, forward strand.
GATGTCTTCATTCGGCATAGAGGAGACAAACTGGACGGGTTGGCTAGACCCACCATTAACACCTTCACTACCATTTTTTTTTCTACGCAATAAAATCACCTGGAGGTTCTAAGAATGAAATACAAAATCACGTTCTAAGACTAAAGGGAATAAGTATGTTTATGAAAGTGATGAAGATGAGTGAATGTGAGTGAGACAGTGTATGCCAGAATACCATTATCCTTCATACCCGGCTATTACCTCTTTGATATACTATACCTTCTTCCAGCCTTGAATAGAGGGTATCCAAAACTGACTGGACGCGAGTGACTGTAAATTGTTGAATAAGAGTGTGAGTGAGTGGATATGATTCCCTTCCCCCTCCGCCCCTCAAAAGAAATGGTCCTCTGCATGAAACCTAAAGGTGCGTGTGTTTATCTTTCTGTCAGTGTTTGTGTCTGGATTTGTGTGTCTGTCTGAAAGTATGTGAATGTTAGTGTGACAGTATATAAATAAAAGTGTGAGAGAGTATTAATGATAACTTCCACACTGTCAGAGATTTAAAAAAAAATGAAATCCAGTCCTCCTTCCGACCTTAAACATTTAAGTAGCGTGACTGTGAGTGTGTTATATGTCTGTCTGTGTATGTGTTTACGTGCCTGTCTGTGTCTGTGTCACTATCCGACAGCGAGTGAGTGTGATCATGAGTGAGTAGGTAAGTAATAGTGTAAATGTATATGAATATGACTGCCTTCCTTGCATCCCAAATCATCCTCTTTGCTGAAACAATCATACATGCAGCTTTGAGTATTTTTAATCACCCAAGTAAGAGTGTGTGGTCTGTTTGTCAGCTTGTCTGTCAGAAAGTGGGTGAATGTAAGGGGAAAGGTAAATAAGTAAGAGTGTATAGTGTAAAAGAGTAAGTTTACAAGGTATACTCACCATTCCCACAACTGAAAACGTGGCTGCAATCTTCATTATTTTAATCATGCAGCGCTAATCATTACCCCGCTGTGAGCTCCACTGTGGGACTAATTAAGGCAAGCGACACGGCTGTTATGCTTGTTAATGAGAGAGTAGGTATTAGTGTGTGTGTATGTGTATGTGTGTGTGTGTGTGAGAGAGAGAGAGAGAGAGAGAGAGAGAAATGTAGACATACTGTAGATGGCTGGATGGATGGATGGACGGATAGATAGACAGGTAGGTAGATAAATATAGTTTAGTTAGGTAGACAGATGGATTGATAGATGGATAGAGCTGTATATAGACATATAGATATAAATATAGAAAGGGAGGATGCACAAAACTAATATGTTTCTATCCGCTTGTCTGTTGTCTGTTTACAGATATTTCAGCTCCACATTTTTCACTCTATTCCCGGCCAAGCGGTAATAATCTGGATCAAACTTTTGTAATTTTTGGTGAAAACAAGGCCTTCAATTTGCTGGGTCAGATTGGTAGCGATCATACTGTATTCTCTCTCTCTCTCTCTCTCTCTCTCTCTCTCTCTCTCTCTCTCTCTCTCTCTCTCTCCACAAACACCGTGCCACACTTTTTTGCATCAGTCAGTTAATATGCAAATCGCCACGACTCTGCAGTGCGTAATGACTTTGGATTTCTGTAATAACGTTTTTTGTGGCGACCATGGGTGAGTTAGGGATACCCGCACATTGACCTGTGACGTTTTGGTGACCTGACTGGCCTCGGCTTGGAGAGAGAGGTGCAGTTATAGACGAAGTGATAGGTGGAGAGTTATTAGAGAGATGTAGATGATACTGATTGATTGATTGATAGTCATTTAGGCGCAAAAGGTGCCCTGTACTCTTACTTGTATAGTGAAATACATGTACTGCGAACAGTACAAAACATGCATTAACACCTTTTGGGCGATACCTAAAAAAAAAAAAAAATCACATAATGGCCTTTTCTACGTGATGATGTATATTAATGTTTCGGTTAACAGACTATTTTATGAAGCTTAGGATAATGAGTTGGAAATGGAGGGCTTAGATATAGCCTTCACTAACGCTGTTCGCTATTTGGACGTTCTCCTAAGGTGAATAAAATCGTCTGATAGTGGCAAGAATTAAATATAAAAGTTCGCCAACGAAGAGAAAGGCTTGAGGGAAGTTTGCCAGCAGAATATAAGTAGACTGAATTTCGGTAATTCACCCCCGATTACAGGGTTATGTAATTTTATTCAAATGAAAATTAGAAAAATGCACAGTACCATAAAAGCAGATATGTAAGGTAATGCACTGTAGTTAAACATCTGTCGTATATTGCAGATGAATCCTTCCTGTTTTGAGTGGAAATAAGGTTATTCTGAATGTTATACTCATACATGCAAAACAACAAATGCACTTCTGTTAAAATGTGTGGGTAGTACCATTAAATTACCTTACCTCTTACAGATATATGCAACCTCACTGTTTTGAATGCATATAAGATTATAAATTCCAAACATATGTTATCGCAAGCTCATGGGAAAAATGTACGGGTCAGTATTATTTAATCACCTCTTTCATGTAGGCTATATGTAACTTCAGTGTTTTGAATGGAAATAAGTTTATGCCTGTTATTATAAAATGCAATCAACTATCAGAATTCCATGTCAGAAATGTTTGGGTAATACCATTTAAAACAAGAACTGCGTTGGTGCCATCCCCTGAAGGCTTTCATGTGTATGATTTGGCCATGAATACTCTGTACTGTAGGCCACTTATCTTGGAATTAGATAGTTGGTAATTTGCCTTTGCTTTATGCTGAAAACCTGGCAGAGTTGCACAGCCTTCCGCGGCCATTGGTCCCTTAAAAAAAATACAATAGGATATGTACAGATGGCTAGGTCCCTTAGTTGGAGCCAGGATCCCTGGTGCTGGAATGCTGTGTGAATGACTGTGTTGCACATTTGGGTAGGCATGCTGCTGTTGTTTCCCAAACATCTGTACTTTCTCTTTTGTTGTTTCTGGATTTGCACCCCATCTGCAGGAGGGCAAGAGGATGATGATGATGATGATGGTGATGATGATTGTAGAACTTTTAATTAATATCAAGAACTTATGATGATGATGATTGTAGAACTTTTAATTAATATCAAGAAGAACTTATTGATTTTTAGTCTGTGTGTGTGTGTGCGCGCGCGCGTGTGTGCGTGAGTGTGTATGTGGGCGCGTGAGCGCGTGTGTCCGCTGGCGCGAGAGAGTGCGTGCCTGCGTGCGTAACTCCTTTAATGTTCCATGTTTCATTATTCCACGAGAGTGAACCTGAGAGCATGGGGGTGGGGAGAGGGAGACAGTGACCAAAGACCCATCCCACTGACCCACCACCCACCTCCCTCTTGTTACCGTACAGTCTCAACTTCCCTTATGCTGTGAGTCTTGCCTTCACTTGTTTCTTGTTAAAAATTTCTTGTCTTAACTTCCCTTATGCTGTGAGTCTTGCCTTCACTTGTTTCTTGTTAAAAATTTCTTGTCTTGACGGAGTTTCCTTTATAGGGAAGGCTATAGTACCCCAGTACGGGCACTGATTCATTACGCGGCCACCGGGCTTATACATACATGCAGGCAAGTCGAAAGATCTATGCACACTGAGACAGAAATATGTCTTATTTTGACGAAGATGATCGAATAATGTCAGGTGAGATAAAAAACTGGAAGAGCTAACCGTTTCACTGAGGCAAGTTCAGGGCAAACAGTGTGTGTCTGACAGACGTAATGTAGGTGACAGAGAGAAGCGGAATGACCAGCGCGTTGGTGTTGTGACCCCAGGCTCACCTGGAACGTGAACCCAGTGGACTGAAGGCCGAAGATACCCCTCTCCTGCAGTCCACTGTACTGCACTCAAGGGATTGGGAGGGAGGTGAGGGCTGTTAGTCTAGCCAGGCGGTTCTTTCACCCAGTTATATCAGTGCCACCGCTGGAAGGCGCCCCTCTTCATCACCTGACCAGTATGTGAACCAGTAAAACATGTTTTTGTCCCGTTTGTATTGCCACCTACATGACTGGACAATCTGCGTCCGCTGCTGGCACTGGTGTGAACAGGCCCAGGCGGATGGAAAATTTTATAGTTAAAAATCTTTATTTCCCATATAGCCTGCCTTTCTATGGCGTATCGTCTGTGTTATATAATTTTCGAACATAAATTTCTCCAGTAATACCAAACGATAAGTAAGCTGATGTTTTCCACATTCACAAGGACCCGGACAAGCGATTTGTATGTTTTTACCCTCCCTCAGTATCGTGTCATTTTTCATCATTAGCTGCTTTAAAATTTGATGCAATATGTGTAGATTCATTCGTTGTATACTTCAAATTTCATGAGAGAACGAAGTCTGCTTCTGACTCGCATAAAAGATACAAGAAGCAACAGCACATTTTTGTTTCAATTTCTTTTCGCCAATTTGCACGCAAAGCCCTTTCACCTGCGTAGTTCAGATGTCATATGCAAACCTAGTTAACTTCTTACTCACATGAAAACCACATGAAACAGCAACAAATTGGCTTGGTTTCACAATGCCATGGAAAGCATAAGTCCAGTACTTTTACCGGCCACCACTGCATCACCCAATTCTCTTTTGCCATATCAGGGGCGTAAAGGCCTGGGACTAGGCTACTCAGGCGATAGTGGTTACTCGTAGTGGCAAGCCGCTGAGCAGAGTTGTGTGAACAGTAAACTCCTACCACTCCTAGGACTTAAACCCTTACCGTATGTCTCACTTCCATATGGAACACATTTACCCACTAGATCACCAGGTGTCGTCTTTTTTTACAGTGTTCGTAAATCGGTAAATGTAATTTCTTTCTTGTATATCAAACCTTAGTCCAGACTTAAGACCAGTACCGTCTGTCAAGAGTCACTTGTCAGATCATAAATTAACTCTACCAGTTGTGATTATCAAGCAGTGTTTAGGCAAATAATTTTGCGGTAAATAATAATTCTGCAGTAATATTTAGTTTACTACATCACTACTGAGAGAGTTGTATTTCTCGTGTCATTAATGACCAATAACCATTATATATCCTGCGAAGAGTTCTCTTTATGCTGCTATAATTAAAGTTTTAAAATGTGTCATCCCTAAAGTTCTGCGTATTGCAATCCAGTGAAGTGTTATGTACTCGTACTTTTCAAAGACAGTCTCGAATGAGTATAAAGTTCTTAAGTTTGTGACGCTTCGGTCCCGTCCTCTAGTAAAGGAAGCTTCTTTACGTACGAACAGTGTGTACGTACGTGTATTTTTTTTAGGAGACCTGGAGGAAGAGGGAAGAGGGAAAGAAAATAGTTGGACGAGGGTGAGAAAATAGATGGAGGTGGAGGAAAAAGTGGAGTAAAGGAGAGGAGACAAATTGTTTCACCAGCAAATCATGCCAGGCTTCATTACTTTCCTCGTGTCCGTTTACCGATTTTCAGTTTCCTCCTCTTCCTAATTTTGTCTTCCTTCATATCTGTTTATGGGTTCCCTCATTTCTTTTTCATTAGATGAATTTCCCCTTCCTGTTCCTTTATTTCCCCTTTTAATACTTTGGTATCCTTTTCTGCATTTTCTTCCATCCTCCCAGTTCTTTTCTCTCATCCTTTGGGTATTTCCTTTTCCTCACTTCCTTCCTTCCTTGTTTCCTTCCCAAAATAATACCATTACATCTAAATATCTTTCTTCCTGTTTTCCACCATCCTTTTCTTTCTTTTCGCATGGCATAATTTCTTCCTTTCATGTATTTATTCTTCTTTCCTTTTGTCCCTTCTATTTCGACATTAACCTCAGATCCGTTCCTTTGTGGTTATTTTTGAAAGTACGGTACATATATATGGTTAGCAAAATAAATTAATGGTTTCTAGAATACAGTGTAGTAGACATAGAGCTCTAAGCCCCCCCCCGCGCGCGCGCACACACACACACACACACACACACACACCGCTCGCCGGCCCAGTGATAATGCTTTCGCCTAGCATCTGCTAAAACAGGAGTTCGCGCCTTGCTCGGGATGCGAATAGTTTCACTGACGAAGTGGGTGGTTACTGTCCCCNACACACACACACACACACACACACACACACACACACACACACACACACACCGCTCGCCGGCCCAGTGATAATGCTTTCGCCTAGCATCTGCTAAAACAGGAGTTCGCGCCTTGCTCGGGATGCGAATAGTTTCACTGACGAAGTGGGTGGTTACTGTCCCCCTTGAGCAAGAGGATGGGAGTGTGCGTGTGTGTGAAGGTCGAGGCTTTGCCCTTAGATCGGACTATATGAGCTCTCAGCACTCTTCCAGGAGGGTAAATAGCTGACGATCACGGCCATCACGTGATCCTGACTGACTCGGTGAATGAAACACACAGTAGCACAAGTGTAATACCTGTATCAGATTAATGTGCTCGTACATGGCATGTGACCTGCTCCTGCTGCACTTACGCGTTGAAATTGTCATATTTATTTGCGAGCAGTGTCATTGTAATATGTTGTTACACTGTCGAACAGAAATGCAATAAGTGAAAAAATTTCCCTAAAGGACGAATTAATATGACATGAATAATGTGATGCACTTATTTTAGTATGCACGGTAAATGAGTTGTTTTATTATAAATGGTAAGGTCGGGATCAAAAGCTGATGCAGTTATTTTATTATATACGGTAAAGATGGGGTCAAAACTTCCGCCTAATATCTTACCCGATCTATTTCACACCTTCCTCTGGTGGCCAGTATTGCTAAACCAAGAGGCTTGGTATGTGTCCCTGCCCATAGATAATTCTCTTTGGTATGACACGTCAGGAAGAAAGTGACGGCAAGGAAAAAGTACACGTAGTGGAACAGTCGGTGAACTTGCCTCCTCACGGTACTTAATCATTTGAGAGCATTATCCCTTATATATAATGACTTCTTGCCATAGTTGCCACTGTCAGAGGTTTTTATTTACCTATGGGGGAGAGCTGTCATCATGAAGGGGGCAGAAACAAATCTCATTAATAATTTCCTTACGTCGTTCTTCTAAATTATGTTCTTGCTGCCCGTACACGATTATATTAGGCATAAGGGACACATCTTGTAGACGGGGTGAGAATAACTATCTCTGTGCAGTTATTTTATGATTCATACTTGCTTGCGCCAGACGACTGTGTTCAACTTAGGGCAGACCTGGTAGGGACGAGGTTAAGTATGTACTGTACATAACCCTTAATACTGTGTTCAGAATTTCATCCAGGTGTATAGAATTATTTTGAGGTAACCAAAATGAAATGATTTACTGCGTCCATACCAGTGAAAGGTTCATACAAAACCATTTTAACACACTGACACCTTCCAGTTCCCTCAGGTGAAAAAAAAAATGTTTAGGTTTAACCTTAATAAAATACGTAAGAGGGGTGGGAGATGAACAGCCTGAAAGTATATACAGTAAACTTTGTGCATCATCATCGTTGTCATCATTGTATCTATCAGCACCCACTACCACCCTTCATCATCATCATCATCATCATCATTATCATCATCATCATCATCATCATCATCATCATCATCATCATCGTCGTCGTCGTCGTCGTCGTCGTTACTTTTATCACCACTACCACCTCGCTTCTAGGTGAATAAATCGTCTGGTGGTAGAACAAATGAAAACAGAAAGGCGTCATTGCACAGATACGGATAAAACATATTCATAAATTTCCACACTGAAGTCTCGTCTACACTACGACCTACACATACACTCACATCAACAACTACAACATATTCGCTCCAATGAAATTCTCACCCATTACACAGCCTCGGGAAAAGTGTAAAAGCTGGTTGGAAGGAAAATCGCTTCCTGTGTTATACATTTTCTTCCTTTTTTTTTTCTTTCTCTCTCTGGCAATATTTACCTGCATAATTTTGGGGGGATGAAGATGAAGTCTAAGAAAAGAAGAAAATGCCTGTTTTTGTTGTGCTTGTAGGTTGTTTTATATTGTATCTTTGGAGGAAAGAATGAAAACCAACGAAACAATATAATAGTTTTTTTTTTCCTGTTTTCCTTATATTTTAATGTATTATTTCCTGGCTTACTTTTAGAGGGAAGATGATGACAACTAGGAATTAAAGGAAAATAAGTAGTTTCCTGTAGGTAAATGTTATTATGCGGTTTTGCTTGTGTTGTTTTTGAAGGATGGTGTGTAAGAAACGAACAGTTGTACAATATTATCTCTAAAGGGGTATATTAACCTACGTACTGCTGGAGGGATGAAGACGGAGATGAAGAAAAGAGGGAGAAGAAATGAATTAAAAAAATAATAAAAAATATTTAAACAAGTATTCAAATTTAAAAAGAGGATATAAGAAAATAAAATACGGGATGAAGAAATACGTTTATTATCGTATATATAAAAAGAAAAAAGGTATATATGAGGTGAAATACTGTCCATAAATCCTGGGTGAAGGGAAGCAGTTTTAGTAGAGGGTGTGGGAGGCTGTTAGTGGTGGTTAGGTGGATTAGGCTTAGTGGCGGATTTATGAGAGAGAGAGAGAGAGAGAATATATTGAGGCAGGTATTAATAAATGAAGATAACAGACAGAGAAAGAACCAGAGAAAGGAAAAACATTCGTGGATCGCTTATCTGTGTCGTGCGTCGTAACTCTTAACACAAACCAGTGGAAATGGCCTCTTTTATGCTTTGCGATTTATTCATAACGCGTTTGTTTTATAACCTGACAAAGATCGTTAACTTCTCTCGGCATAGTTGATGGCCAAGTGTTGTCAGACTGAAGGGTCGACTTGGCTGATATTAACCAGAAGATTAATTTTAACGTCATAGATTAGGCTCAGAATATCATATAACCAGGACATAGTATTCAGGTAGTGTGATTGGCCCATTTTCGTCAGTTAAAAACAAACCAGTGATAGTTACATATTAGTCCTGAGGCCACATCAGCCAACGTCTGGGCCTCCTTGACCCTCACATTTATTCTGACATAACCACATCAGTTCCGGTACATTCAGTGTTCTTCAGGTACACCTGCTCCCACACTGAACCAGTCAAGACACTGCAGGTCCATCCAGGCCGTTGAAGGTATTGTTATATCAAATCTGATGAAGCTGGGTCAAATCAGGTCCGTTCAGTTCACTCAGGTCAAATGATGGCAGTATAAATTCACGCAAGTTATTGTAGGTCTTGTGCGTTCATTCAGCTATACAGGGTGGTCAATAAAAAACGCTTCACTTCCACTCCGCTTTGTGATTACTCCTGTGTTGTGGGGACGGCTCAGTCAGTATCATCATTATCTACCCTGCATCATTAATTCACTTCCTATTCACTCTACCACAACCACGCCCGCACTGGCCGACTGAGCCGTCCCCGCAGCGCATTATACTGCCACGTGAGTTTCTAGTGCAGCGCTGTTTACGAACCATCCTGTACGTAGCAGCTGCTGGATGATTCAGAGAGCGTCAGGTCACATCACAACCTTGTATTAATTCCAGTCATTATTCTTTCTTTAATCAGTTTCAGAGCCTAGAATATCGTCAGTCCTGTTCCAGTCAGTTTAGGTCCAATCAGTTATTTTCAGGTCACTTCAAGCCAGTCGGATAGATTCAGATCCTAAAAAGGCCTGTGGCACAATCCCTTTTTATCTGTACATTGATTTTAGAGACAGAGCAAGTCATGTCTTTTAGGTCTTTTAATTTCCCTTCATAATAAGTCAGATCCATTCAAACTAATAATGACTGATTCATGTCTTGCTTATGATGGCGTGTGCCTAGAGAAAGCCCCATCTGTGTAGTGGTTTTGGAGATACGATTTAAGTGTTAATTTGTACTAGTTGATACAGACCCGCAACACGTGCTAAATTTTCATGTTCTTAAATGCCGTAGTATAGACAACAGCCGAAGCAGTCGTGTTTTATTGTACCTGCCACATCAGATAAATAGTAGGTGTGTAAGGTGGGCGAAGACAAATGGGCAGGGTGGGCTGGAATGGTGAAGGCGGGACATGTCGGGGAGATGTAGTCATTGAAGATAATATCGTTGTAAGTTGACTGGTAAGGTGTAAGTCAAAGATTTCTCCGAGAAAGTCGAGAGAGAGAAAGAGAGAGAAGTGGACGGGGCTGGTGGTGAGGCTGGGTGTGAAGTAGCACACCCTTTGAAGACGGGTGTTGCATGTGGGAGGGTGTTGTTGGTGGGAAGGTTTAAGTCTCGGATATCTTCAAGAAATTCGGCCCTGCTTTGCCCAACGAGTAGATGGTTATTGGGATATTACACCTGGGGACATGACCAGAGTTGACTGGTTGATCTGGAATTTAGAAATATTTCAGTTCAAAGTTTTCTCCTTCGAAGAACAAAAGGTAAACAAGCATGTTTAGCTCTCATGTACTTGCTGGCTCAGATAAAAAGTGGAAAACAGGGAGAGAGAGAACGAAAGACAGAGAGAGAGAGCAAATAAGAGAAAGTTGCGGGAAAAAGGACCGTGAAGAGGATAATAAAGGTGGTGAGGACTGGCGTGGAGAGAGAGAGAGCGAGCTGGGATGGAGGCAGAGGTCTCAACAGTCCTCACAGACTCAATCTTCATCCACTTGGCCCACGACTGCCCTCCTACCTCGCCCCCTGCTTCATTGCTTGCCTGCCTACCTGTCTCACCCCTGTCTGAACCCCCTGCCCTACACCCTGCCTCACCCCCCTGCCCTACACCCTGCCTCACCCCCCTGCCCTACACCCTGCCTCACCCCCCTGCCTCACTGCTTGCCTATCTCACCCCTGTCTCAGTCCTCTAACTTACCTCCTTGCCTCATCCATATATCATACTGCTTGCCTGCCTGCCTGCCTGCCTCACTCCTGTTTCAGTCCTTTGCCTTACGTCCTGCCTTATTGCTACCCTATCCTATTCCAATGGCCACATGCTTACTCCCTGTTTTCCCCTCTGGCTCACCCCTCCCGTACCCCTTGCTTCACCCCTTCCCCACCCCCTGTCGCACCTTTAGCTTCATTCCCCCATTCTTACCCCTTTCCTTACCCCGTGATTCATCCCCTTGCCTCATCCCCTGTCCTGCCCACCCTCTACATCAGCCCTGCCAGACCCTTGCATATTTTTCTTCCTACCTATTTATCATCCTCCCTTTCTGCCTCCTTTTTGCATTCCTCCCACCCTTCATACCTCCCTAATACTGTCCTTCCTCCTTCCTGACTTTCTCTCACAACTCCCACTTCCTTGTTAACCTCGCGTCGCTTCTTCTCCCGTTCCCCCATTCTGCCTAACCCCTCCCACTCTTCTGCCTTCTTTCTGTTAACTTTCCTTTACCTCCCTACGTCACCCCTTCCCCCATTCAACCTTACTCGTTACTCTTCTTCCTTCTTTTTCTCCTTCTTCTATTGGACCACCTCCCTTCTTACATTCCCTATTCCTTTTACTTCTCCTCTCCCCCCATCCCAACCCATCCCTTCCTTACCGCTACTTCGCCCCTCTGCCTTTCCCTTGTATTTCTTCCCTCCTCCCTACCTTCCATTCTCCCACTCAGACCCCTCTCATATTCTTCCCATTCTTCCTTCTTTAATACTTCCCTCATTCACATCTCTCGCTGCTTCAGCACCGCCTCTCCCTTGTATTTGTTCCCTCCCTCATTACTCCCATCTTCACCTCCGCCTCCCACCTGACCCTTCCTGCCTGTATAATCGCATCTTGCCTTTCTCCATCCTGCTTTCCTTCCTTTTATGTCTTCTCGTCTTCCATCCCGCTTCACTCCCATCCTTACTTCTCCCTCCCAGCCTGCGTTCCCTTCACCCTGCTTCATCCCCGTCCATACCCCAGCCTCACTCCCACCTCTTCCATCCTTTACCCTACCTACCTCCTACTTGCATTCATGCTTCCCACTTAACCCCATCTGTCATCATCTCCTGCCGCTCTTCCTATTCCACCTCTCTTTCTCATCCTTATCTCCTCCTGTTCTACCGCTCTTTCTCTTCCTTATTTCTTCCTCTCCTGCCTCTCATACTCCTCTCTCATTCGGACAGTCCCATCTTTCTTGCTCTTTATCTCTTTCTTCTCTTCATATCTTTCCCGTCTTCCTCTTCGTCTCCTTTCCTCCTTGTCTTCCTCCTTCCTCTCGTCCCCCTCTTCCCTCCTCTCTCCTCCTTTCCCTCTGTTTTGATCTTCTCCTCTACCTGTCTTGCTCTCCTCCCCTACCTGTCTTGCTCTCCTCCCGGTCTTCATATTCTGTTTGTCCCTCTGTCCTGCATGTCCTCCTCGTCTCCTGTCCTCCTCTCCTTCCGTTCATTTTCCCTCCTCCTCTCTTCCTACTGTCGTTCTTTCTTTTCTGTCGTCTCTCCTCCTCCTCCTCTTCCTCCTCCTCCTTATCCTCTTTCCGTCGCATCTTCTCTCCTCCTCCTCTCTTTAGGTCTCATAATATTTTCGATTATTTGTACTGCCTCATTTCTTTCCGCTCCCTCTTTTACTCTTCTTCCCGCTTTACGTCGTCGTCCCTTCCGTTTCTCTCCTCCTCTCCTTCGGTCTTTCTTTACTGGTCTTTTCCCCCTCCCTCTTCCTCCTACGACGCCTAATACCATTTCCCATTCCCTTCTTTAAGTAACCGATTTTTTTTTTCGTTTTTTCCCGATAGACTCGGCCCATTAATCGTGAACAGAAATTAATGCCAACACAGACTTAATCTTGCATCAGCGTCCTTATAAAAACGTACGGTCACATCCAACCACTTTTTACTGGCGGAGCAGACAGATAGATAGATAGACAGGTGGACAAACTGATAGATAAAAAGATAGCAATTTACTGACGGAGGAGGGGTTGGATTGGGGATATTGGAAGGATGGATGGATGCTTAGAAATAATTATATAGGTAGACAAATGAATGGATAGGTAGGTAAATAGGTAGACTGAGACAAATGCACTAGGTAGATAGATATTGACTGAAAGGGGACGATAGGTAGACTGACTGATAGATTGTCAGAAGGGAAGGAGAGAAATAGACAGGCCAGATAGATGGAAATTAATATTTAAACTGATATAAAAGAAAAGGGGGGACGAAAATTAAGAAAGAGAATAAAACATGTAGTGAGAGAGGAAGAGAGAAAGGGTGAGTATGGAACGAAATAGAAGTGGAAGATACAGGTAGCACAAGTTAGTTAGGTCTGATGGGTAGAAAGTACTAAAAATGGAGTGGGCGAGGTAATAATGACGTGGATTTGAGGAGGAAGAGGAATGAAATGAAAGTGAGAAAAATATGGAGCACAACATGAAGAGACACGGGATGGAAGGGACAAGATAGCAAGGAGAGGAAGAGAAATGGAATCGGAAAGGGAAAATCAGTGAGTAAATAAAAACAAGAATAAATGAGAAATAAAAATGAAGAGAGATAAAGCAGAGGGTAGAGAAGGAGAGTAAAATTGGGTGGGAGAACGGGGTAATGGAGAGAAGGTTAATGGTGAAAGGAAGAATATAAGAATACAAGGAAGTTTTAGTACTAGATGAGAATGTGTAATGTGTACTATAAAAATAAATGTGGCTTAAAGTAGTGATATCAGAAGAACGTGTATTTAATATAAAATGGCGAAAAAAAAAAATGAATAACATTTTCCACAGATCGTAGAGGAAAATTATGCGTAGGTACATATATATAAATATAACTTTATAGATAGATAGATGGATAGATATAGATATGTATAGATAAATGAAGGTTTTATATTGTATACATGAATGATCTAAGATAATTATAAAAGGAATTCTGCACAGCACTGCCCATTCTTGTCCATTCTGTTATATATGTCTTTGCGTATGCCAGTCTGGAGAGAGCGGGTAGATCTGCCAACAACTACCTGCTGTTTGATGCAGGAGTCGGGCTGAGTGGAGGCAACTTGAGGGGCAGTACAGTTGTGATTGAACCCATCGTGTCGTGTTGTTCACTCTATTCACTTCATTACACTAACACATTTATTGAACTGTGGTTGCAAGATTCAAAACAGGTGTCTGTACTTGTATGCTCTTGTGTTAGTTTGTGCTTGTGTCTGTTCCCATCTGCGTCTCTGTCTGTGTTGGTGCTTCTGTCTGTCTCCTTATATCTGTGTTGGTGCTTCTGTCTGTCTGCTTATATCTGTGTTGGTGCTTCTGTCTGTCTGTTAATATTTGTGTTGGTGCTTCTGTCTGTCTGCTTATGTCTGTGTTGGCGCTTCTGTCTGTCTGCTTATGTCTGTGTTGGTGCTTCTGTCCGTCTGCTTATGTCTATGTTGGTGCTTCTGTCCGTCTGCTCATATCTGTTCTTGTGTCTGTATGTGTGATTTTGTCTGTGTACGTAACTGTCTGTGTTTATGTTTGTGTCTGTTCTTGTTTCCGTGACTGTATCTTTGTCTGTGTTTGCTTCTGCGTGTGTGTGTCTGTTCTTGTGATGTGTTTGTGCTAAAGTTAGTGCAGGTGCCACACAAGCATATTCCTTTTGATGTCATCGTTTTGGTGTTTATTCTTACTATCACCAAACTATTATATTCAACTTAGAAACGTCCCTGGTAGTAAAGGCATTATTTAAGGCTATTTATAGGCCTTCAGAATAAATACAGACTATGCCCTTGAGCTGAATAGTTACGGTAACTCTTCACTGTGGGGGGTTTACTCGAAAATGACATAGATCCCTGACTCTGTTTGCCTGATGGCCAGGTGTAGTCGTGTTGGAGAGCTGATTTTTGACAAGTAAGCAAGGAGACTCATTCCTACCTTAACTAATATTCATCGAATTTCATTCAGCCACGACTCAGTATCAAATAGTGGGGGTGACCCAGTTATGGAACCTAATTATCCACCAAACAATCCAACCACCCAGCCTAATGTGCCTTAACCTAAAATCCAACTAACCTAATCTAATTAATCTCACCTACAGTAATCTCTTGTGAAATCTGCTTCAAAGAAATTAGGTGTGCTAAGCCGACTCCGAACTTTCTTTACCCCTGCACAGTTGTTGACTTTGTATACGGGTTTTATTCGCCCCTGTGTGGAGTACAACTCTCATGTGTGGGGAGGCTCCCCACATGCAGCTCTTCTCAATAGGGTGGAGTCAAAGGCTTTTCATCTCATTAACTCTCCTCCTCTTACTGATTCCCTTCAACCTCTGTCTCTTCGCCGCATTGTTGCATCTTTATCTCTTTTCTGTCGCTACTTCAACGGTCACTGTTCCTCTGAGCTGTCTGCTTGCATCCCTCCACCTCTAAGACGGGCACGTAGTACCCGTCTAGCAACAAACTTTCATCCCTTTTCTCTCCAACTCTTTAATGCAAGAGTTAACCGTTACTCTCAGTCCTTCATTTATGCAACTGGTCAACTCTGGAACTGTCTTACTCTGTCTGTATTCCCTACTTACTATGATCTCCAGTCTTTCAAACGCAGTGTGTCCAGGCATCTCGAAA
>JAGKTI010016448.1:0-19435 GCA_018397915.1 Birgus latro
GAACTTTTCAAATGAAGATACAACTTATAACACAGAGGACATCACTGGGTGGCATTCTACTCGAAGAACGTATGTTAACTCGGCATGAAGGAAGATCTGCAAATTCCAATTGTAGGGAATAACAAAAGGAAAACACAAATAATCCTTCTGATCCACAAGATTAAAAACTATGCATTATCTCTGTCCACTTAAACTTGGCTTAGAAATGCACCTATATCCTGAATGAATGTTGTGCTGCTTAAGACATTAACACCAGAATATGATGCAAGTCACAAAGAAGTCCAAAGCAAATGAAATTAGAACCACAGAAATAACTTGATTCTGCCAATGCGTGAGAAAGAAGCTGCAAAAGAACTAAAATCTCTGCCAAGTTAGAGTGAACCAAGTGATGCACATATAAATGAATAAAATCAAAGTGCCAGGTAACAAGATGCACAGATGAAGTATCAGGTATTAATGAGCTGTAACCATCTATCTCCATCACTACGTAAACAGAATATAAAAGGCAAGGGTATCTACTCCAAATAATTATGCAAAAGATATGAATGATGCTCGTAAACTCCAATTCTGGGGCTGGATAGGGGCAACTTTTTAAAGTGGCACTGATATAAATGCCCCAACATCCCTCAGCTCCCTCCCAAATCCAGAAAATGAAGATTGTGGGCTGCAGGAGAAGGCCAACATCAGCCAGCAGTCCACTAGGTTCACATCCAGATAAGGCTGGGATCAGAACATCAGTGGCTTTAACAGCAGAGAAGACGGTCAAAGACCTTACAACACAAACTACGCTTCATATCTTCTTGTGTACTATATTTCTTTAGCACAGACACCCTGTGTATATTACTGTACTGAGAAAATAATACCACTGTCACCGTCAGACGAAGCAATAACCCGGCATGGAAGAAGTGCTTTGGTGCTTTCAATGCCGAAAGAATATTGCCTGAATAATGCATAGATCACTGTTCACCTCTTCACTATGATGGAAACTCTTTCATTTTAGTCTTGCTACCTACAGACAATTTATACGAGAAATTCAGGGAAACTTTTGAAACTAACGGGGTTCAAAACAGACTACTATTTTTATGCTATAGGCCAGTGCATTCTGATGAGTTCCTACTTTACTGCTTTATTTCACAGCTTCCTACTTTGGTGCCTTACTTCACTGGATCTTACCCACCATTTTTATAACAAAGAGAACAAGTTGGTGATGGAGAGGGATTCTTTGATGCAGCAGGATTGATACATTACTAATATCCTTAACCTTACTCCCTATCCCCCAAACGGAGGTTGGTGGACTGTAGGATAACTTCAGCCAGCGTAATCCACCAGGTTCACATCTGCATCAGTCTGGGACAATAAAAACATGAACAGCCCTGAATATGATTTTGCATCGAGGTAATTTCCCTTGCCGTAACACAGCCCACATTCACAGCTGATCTTCAAACCATGGAAGTTTTCAGGATGTCTTGTGTTGAATGATTTATTACTACACTATAGGCATTACTACACTACAGGCTACTCCTGTAATCATTTGAACTAAAGAGAATCATCAAAACGCAGCAAGAATATAAAAAATACATCATAGTGTGACGTGAATGATACCCTCTAAAAGGAAGACTGCAGGAGAAGGGCAGCATCAGCCTGCAGTCCACTGGGTAAGCCTGAGGAACAAATACCGACAATAACAACTGCCTAGACTTCAATCATTGCAACTGCTTACATTTTACTAACTGCCTAGATTTTAACTGTATCCTACCTGACAACAGTCACTTGCTAATGAAAGAGAAGCTGGTAAAACTGGTCTGACTGCCTGATGATGATGTTAACTTAGTCCTTTCTCCACTGTTCATCTCTTGCTACACTGCCTTTCTTCCCAGTGACAGCAGCTCGCTTCACTAAACAGTAGTGCTGGTATCTGAAGCACACTTGGCACAAAACCTACAGATCCTGGGTTCAATTCCTGATCTGGCAACGAGATGGCTCGGTGCTGGCTGGGGTGAAGTAGGTCCCTCCCAGCTGCCATCTTCCTCAACCTGTGGAAGAAAAAGATGATGGAGAAATACGTATAATTCATTCTCACACCACTACTTAGTAATTTATTTATATAGTCTGGTGGAGGGAGACTATCAATCATCATCAAATCTCCCTCAACAAGTGAAAGAAAAGGATGGTGTAGAAAATGTGCACTGTAATTCACTACTGTCTGATTTCTCAATAATTTATCTAGTTTGGTGGAAGAATAAAATCAAGCATCCTCCTCGTCATCATCCTTACACCTAGGAGGCAGATGGTGAACTGCAGGTGAGGGACAACTTCAGCCTGCAGTCCACCAGGTTAACATGCGAAGAAGCCTGGGGCCACATCATTATAATCAAGGGATGTCTTTATGTATCCTGGGAGCCCACCAAAATACGACAGCTGTGACATAACATCTTTCTCTTTTTCTCTCCCTACTTCTCTCTTTCAGACTAGAATGAACAGGGGAACCAGCTTCATACAGTGGGTACAAACAGAACCGATCTTCAGTGGGCAATATTTATCTATAATTCAATGACAACAATTGCAAAAAAACGGGTGATTTATAACAAGAACTTACCGTGTTTCACTCCGCATGATGCTACACCATTTCTCACGGCTCAGGATGCCCCCACAGCAGGCAAAGGGTTAAGCTTGAGTGGACACGCACACATCTGAGTATTGGCAAAATCATCCTGTGGGAAAAGAAGACGGATGTAATCACCAATACTGTCCCTTTCTATATGGCCACATCTATTTGTCCATCTACCTCCTTCCACTAACATAATTGGGCTGGTCAGGATACAGCAAAAACGGTATTAAGAGAGGGGCACCTTCATATGGTTTTGTTCATGTACAAAGGCTCCGATATGCTTGCTTGCATCAGCCTTGGTTACCTAATGGCAGCTCTCCACACTGTTCAATCTCTGGCAGCCTCTCTATATATCCCTTTATCCCAAGGCCACCTTCTATGACCTCATACCAAGTCTTTTTCAGTCTCCTCTTACAACCACACTCAGTGTTCACACCTCTCACCCTCCACATCCAAATGTCACTCTCCATCCTCCCACATGGCCATATATAGTTTAAAAAAAAATTACATACAGTAAAATGATGACTTATTACTGGTCCAATAAAATAATAATGTAAGTATCATACTAGAAAGCATTAATCAGTATTCAAAGCTACATTAATGCTTACACACTAAACGTGATACTCTTTTTACTTAAACTTGGCCTAAAACTCCCATCTCTCCAATTCAGTTTCTGAGATGTAACAATATATGAGCATCAGAATACGATCTATCCATCTACAGCCCGACGCCCTTATCCCGCAAAGGGTGGCCACAGACAAAACACCTCCAAATCACTCTGTCATGCACCATTTGACTGCCCTCCCCCCAAATCACTCCCCCCTCCCTTATATACCTCTCAACTCCATCCCTCCACCTCATCCTTGGTCTCCCCTTCCCTCCACTTCACCTACATAAATGATGCCTGTTATAAATAAGTGCCATGCAAAGGACGTAGAGCCATAGCATTACCCTTTCTGTCACTGGGCCACCAAAAATAAGCCGCAAAAGATAAAAATAAATAAAACAAGACAAATAATAAATAAACAGGGGTTCCATAAAACTTTATCAAATGGACAAGGCAAATCCACGTCTTCCTACATTCTCACGGACTCCAGGAAAGTAATTTTAATCAAACAGGCAACACAAATAACCGCTTCTTGAGTTTAGACAAATTTCAGGACAAACAATTACCTATTTTAGGGTACATAAAGAAGTTGGCTGGACACTCAAACTTTTAGGCATTTAAGGAAGTTGACTGGACACTCAAACTTTAGGGCATTTAAAGAAGTTGGCTGGACACTCAAACTTTAGGGCATTTAAGGAAGCTGCCTGGATGTTCAAATTTTGGGATATTTGGGGAAGGTGCCTGCCTGTCGAGCCCAAACTAACCTAACGTAATCTATCTTCACCTCCCCTACTACCCTTGATGTTAGATGCACCTAATTCCTGACCAAAACTAACTTATCCTAATCAACCTGACTCACTTGGAAGGGAAATTTGGAAGGCCTGCACCCGAGTGGTAAAATATTAAGTAAACATCGTGGTAAAATAAAAAAAAACACGGAAACCATCAGAGGCAGATCACTTGCTTCCACATATCCATTTTTCCCCCATTAAAAGACATTATTCATGACCCCTGGTTATTTCCTGATAATCTGCAGTTATTCTAGATTCTGCTGATAATTTAGAGGCACCCACATATGCAAAGGAAGCTTGTAATTAACGAAGTATTATTAACCAAAACGAAACAAAACTACAGAACAATGGTCACTTACCTCCATGCCAGTTTTCCCCTTCTGAGGCGTTACTTGGGACCCTATTATACTTCAGGACAGTCTGTAGCCACTCCATTTTCTCTCGATGTGTTAAAATTGTCACTATACTGCTGATGTAGGTGATAATGAAACAATATATTTAGCCCCAAACAAACAACCTCTCACGTAATGGCGGTCGTTTCTTCACTTCAAAGTTCAAACTTCGGATAAATTGCCGTTCACAGATGATGCTCAGTGTTCTGATTTTACAGGATGCTTGTCGAAACAGAATTATGCATAAAAAAATAAATATATCTTCTCAGTAAATTATACTTCCATCGTTCTTCTAACTATAGCTGAACTAGCACTCAAATACTGCTAACTATGGAAAGAATCAGATAACTAAAGAAAAAAAATGCTACAGTATATAAACATTTCTACAGCTATCAAAAATCTATAGAATATAACTAATTTCATGATTCTAGGAGTTAATAACTGTGGCTAAATGGAAATATCCCTAGATGCAGCAGCAAAAAACGCTAACTTGCAACTGTGGTTTCTTGATTTTCTTATTTCTCTCCCCCTTATTTCTTACCGCTTTACTATACTGTACTTGATTCTGGATCACTTGTAGAGCAGTCATCATAAGATATCTACCCATAGCATCTCAGCAAATACATTAATTGCTATAAACTGCATATAACAATATCAATGCATCAATGCATCATTACGAGAGAGATTTCAATATACGATCTGTTCTCTCGTATTTCTTTCAAGTTTAACCATCTGTAAGAATGAAATTGAAGCGGCCTACAAGAGGTATTGATGGTACTGATGCTGGAGAGTGACGCCTTCATGTGGTGGCCCTGATACAAGAGCTATATCTCTGCCTGGTTATATGAATGTCCCTCAAGGCCCTCCCATCCCCTGAAAGGCTGATATTGGACTGCAGGATTGGGGAAAGTTCAACCTGCAGTCCACTGGGTTCACATGAGCCTGGGGTTACAACTGCTAACCACTACTGTATCACTATAATTACTGCTACTATGGCTATTATTGCTACTTCTATACTGTTACTATTACTGCTGTTACCATCGCTACTGTTACAACCACTGCTGTTACTACTACTACTGCTGTTACTACTACTACTGAAGGGGTGTCTTGTAAATAAATGCAAACCCTAATGGCCACTCCTAGTCCTTTCCACAGCCAGATACACTACTGGTAAATTTGAGGAGGTCTGGTTCCTGGGTGGATACTGCAGCTGTTCCACTCAGGATGCACAGAACCACCATATATTAACAGAACTGTGGAGAGGTGCAAATAACAGAGCCAACTCAGTGTCAAAATATTCATTAAAAAAAAAAAAAAAAGATAAAGAAAGAAACTACGATCACAAAAATAGACGTAGATATATACTGTATATACATCATTTACACTGCAAACGCGGAACCAGCCGCTCAGTTACATAGAGAAAAAATATTACAGTTTATACAGCTTAAGATACAAAAAATTCAATACAGACAAGACCTGGACAAATACAGTACATTATGAAACATGGGATTTAAGTACAGTATATAAACCTGAGATGCTGGATTGAATTCTAAGTGACACTAGTCTTCTTAGTGCCTGTTTCTAAGCTATTTATTCTGCATTGCACACTTAAAACACTGTCTTGGTACTGAAGAGAGATGCCTTCATGTGGTGGCAGTGATATGACTGGCTGGCTCCACTGCCTGGGTATACAAACATCCCTCAACTCCCTCCCTATCCCCCTAAAGGAGGATGGTGGCCACAGGAGAGCAACTTCAGCCTGCAGTCCACTGGGTTACATCAAGATGAGCCTGGGATTGCAACTACTACTACCACCACTACTCCTACTATGCTATGTAGTGTGGTCCACATATTACACTCTTCATCCATTCTGCTCGGTGATTTCACATGTGTTGTGGGAAGGGCTCAGAGTTATCAATGTCTACCCTGTATATCTATACATTTCCTACCCCCACTGCCACACCTACACCTGCAGACTGAACCATCCCAACACATACAATGAACTGAGTCGCTAGTGCAGTGCAATTTACAGACCATCCTGCGCATCATTTTAATACAGAATCAGTAACACACAAGAGAATGCTATGGTGTAATCTGCAGAATAAATTGCCTAGGAAGGTGTTAGGACATTGAAGGCACTTAGAATACAAACCTCATTGTTACAAGATGGCAAGCTGTTGGATATGATTACTGTTCTATATATAAATGACTGAGAAAAGCAACAATGATCTTACTGAGGTTGTAAAATGCTTTGTGTCTCCTTAAAGTATCAGTTGAAAGACATGAGGACATAAATCACCATCATCATCATCATCATTATTTTCACCATCATCACTGTCATCATCAATCTTCATCATCCCATACCTCTTTTCCCACACAAGGCTGGGGTGGCACAGGATGAGTAAGTAATCATTATCATCACTATCATCATCACCATCATCCCAACCTTTTTTTATTACTCTCAGACACTCCTACCTCTACACACATCAGTTGGTGATCAGATACTAGATAACATGTATTTTTACAACAGAAAGCAGTCATATTGCCTCACAAAAATCATTTAAAAATCACATTAATATACAAACTAGTGCCTCTGCATATAAGCTAATGGAAGTGTTCAATTAATATCATGAATTTCTGCAACAGAACTCCAATACTGTAATTTACCTCACAGAAAGCCTATGAAGATTACCTTAATATATAACCTGACTTAGATCAAGTAATGCTGTCATTACATTGATAATATACTGGTAAGTAACATTCATTAAAACAACTGAGAATATCATGGAAATTTTACAGCCTAGTCCACATTTGGCAAATATGAATATAATAATTAACAGGCTGCTTTAGTTACACATACTATGGATGACTGGCCAGGGAGGGTGGTGGCAGTAGTTGGTAGATGTTGCAGCTCCAGCTTCATCTGAATGTGAACCCAGTGAACTGCAGGCCAGTGGCATGGCTAAGTTTTAAAGTGCAGTGGCCAAGCACATTTATGGGGTGGCCCAAGAAATGCTCTTCATGGGGGTCTGGAGGTATCACCCCAGAAATTTAGGATGGTCAAACATTTTGTGGCCCTGGCTATGCCACTGGTGCAGGCTGGGTGGCAGTAAAAGAGGCAAGGGACTGTTAGAGTGGAAGCAGGGCACACAAGAGTAATGTGGGCAGGAGACAGAATGCAGATAGGTAGCGTCCAAGTAAAAGTCTGCCTTATATTTCACCTCTTCTGCTTCTCACTTCCTTTTGCTGGCTGATGTTCCTAAGCTGGGAAAGTCTTGACATGTTTCTCTTCCCATAAATGAAGCTCTCCAACTCTGTACATTAGGGAGGAAAATGACAAGTGCTCTAGGTGTGAAGTAAACACAGTGGAATATAGCAGCTGGTGAATCAATGTCCCTGATTGTACAAGAAGAGGGTCGATTGAAAGAGAAATGTGTCTAAGTTCAAGACTAAGAATGTTGGAGTGACATAATGAGGTTAGAAAAGTATAAAGGAGTACAAAGGAAAACAAACAGCAACAAAGACAAGGATGGGCAAGTAGAAAGGATGGTAGTTGTGTATTTTATGGGGAAATTCAAGTGTGATGAAGGGGAGAAGAGTAGAGATGATGGAGAAACAGGTAGATGTGCCAGAGGATGTGATATGACAGGATGGGAGATGAAGTGATGAAGGAAGAAAGTTGGAAAAATGATGGAAAAAATGGTGTAGGATGATAGGATATGATAAAGGTGACATGGTGTAGGAAGGATGAGAGGTGAAATGGGGCAGGAAAAGTTGGTGAGAGGATGAAGGACAGGATGAGAGGCAATCTTCAACCAGACACCTTAATCCTGTAAGGTGTGGCCACAAACAATTTGCCTCCATCACCCTGTTCTCTATCACTGGGCTGCCCTTTCTCCAACTCACAACAGGAAAGGGATGGAGAGACTCAAGTGCTGGCTGCCCAAGATATCCAGTCCGAAGTGTACGAAACTTTGTGGTAGATGCCTGTGGAGAAAAAGAAAAAAAAAGTTTCTGTTAGTTTATACAGTAGAATTAATGTGGTAATTGTCCTCTACTCCTTTCACTATAACTTGGCTTAAAATTGCCATCTCTCAGTTTTGAATGCTGTGCTGTAAGAATAGGCTAACACTAGAATATGGTGCCAGTCACAAAGAAGTGCCATGGGAAGGACAGAGAGCTATAATGTTGTCGTGCCACTGAGCTACGTGAAATAAGCTGCATAAAGACAGAAATCTGGGTCAGGTTGATGTGAATGAACTATAAAAGCACAAAGAACAAGAGCAATATTATAACCAAATAAACGAATACAATATGATTAAGATTTGTACAGTTAACATAAGCTGAATGACACTAGGCTATTCAGTACCAAAATTTAAAGCAAGGATGACCAGCCTCACATGTCCCAAGAGTCATTAGGTGTGCAATAAACCCCAGCCACCCCTCAGATGGAAATCCACATGGACCCCATCCACTCAGAGCACCTACATCCACTAGACCACAAGCAAAAATAACATTTAAAAAAAGAAAAAAAAGGATGGGATGGCATCAGAGTAAGTGAGTTAAAGGTAAGGCTGTATACGAACCTGGCTGTTTCCCCTGAGCACACGAGTATCCCGCAGACACGATGCCCGCCAGGTACCATCGTCCACCATCTTGAATCATCAGGGGGCCTCCAGAGTCTCCCTGGCATGAATCCTTACCACCCTGGCTGTATCTGTTGGGGGAAAACAAAATGGCATTATGGTAAAATGAAACACAGAAAGTTTATTGATTTTACTTAAATTTACCCTACAATTGGCATCTGTCCATCATAAATATTCAGTTGTAATACAGTATATTAACACTAGAATTTGAATGTAAAACTGTAGTATTGTCTTTCTCTGCTACTGAGCTACATGAAATAAGCTGCAAGAAGAAAACTATGAGCCAAGTTGAGGTGAAAAGAGTTTACTAGCAGTAGAAGCAGTTGTAGCCCCAGACAGAGCTGAATGTGAACCCGGTGGACTGCTAGCTGAGGTTGCCCTTCTCCTGCAGGCCACTATCCTCCTTCTAGCGGATAAGGGGGAAGGTGAGGGATATTTGCATAGCCAGTCAGTTCAGCTACCCAGTTGCATGGGTGCCACCATATGAAGGTGTCCCTCTCCAGCACAGCAGAAAGACACTGCTGGAGAGGAATGCATTCATGTGGTGTCACTGATATAGACAGATGCTTCCACTGCCTGCTTTTACAAACATCCCTCATCTCCTTCCCTATCCCCTGATGGGAGGATGGTGGTCTGCAGGTGAGCAGCAGCTTAAGTTGGAAGTTCACTGGGTTCACATTCCGATGGGCCAGGAGCTACTATAACAATAACAACAACATCACAGAAACATACACCTGCAACTACCAAACTATGCCAAAAATGTGCAGCTGAAGTCTAAAAGTAAAAATGGGGCAGAAATAATGAGATACTTAGCTGTACTGTTAATCTCTGTAACTAACAGATTAATGCACCCAGCACATATTATCTCTGGTGCTAAGTCACAAAGAAGTGCTATGGAAAGAATGCAGAATTGTAGTAATGTCTTATTTTACCACTGAACTACAAGATATAGACTGCATAACAACAAGAATCACTGCCACGTTAAAGTGAAATAACTACAGTAAGTAAAAACTATGAATAACGCACCCAGCACACATCATCTCATCGTATATGATAACATTGATGCCTTTCTGCCGATGCCAGTCCTCACAGATGCGCGAGTCAAGGATTGGCACGTCCACCACCTGCAGTGTTTTGGGACGCAGCCGTGACCCTGTGTGAGGATGAAGGAGGGGAGTGAGGGTTATCATCATCATCATCATTATAACTGTTCTATCATCATTATTATCACTATCATCATCCTGAACTCTTTTTCCACCCATCATCATCATCTAGACCTCTTTTCCCACCAAGGATGAGGTGAGGGAGGGTTTGGAGGGCGAGAAAAAAGCCTGACGAAGGACACGAATCGATGTCAGTCAATGCCATGACAGCAATGACATCAGCTTCGGTCATACAGCCTTAATCCTGTAAGGGGTGGCCACAAACAAGTCACCTCCATGTCACCTTGTCCACTGCCATCAGGTTGCCTTCTCTCAGATTCACACTTCCCTCTCTCACCTCTCCACCCCTGTGTCATATGCAGAAATAAACTGACAAAAAAAAAAGAGATGTCACAAAGCCTCCCAAACCATAATAAATAAAAATAAAAAAATACTAAAAAGAAGTGTTGTGTGCTTACCAGACTGCATTGCGCCCCATCCAGCAGCCCAGCCATAACTTCCAAGCCAGTCCGTGCCTTTCTCCGGCAGGCAGATGGGTTGCACATGTGGCTGGTAGTGCACAGGGGAGTCCAACTTGATCACCGCAACATCAAAACGATCTGCTTGTGGTGTGAACTTGAAGTTGGGATGCACCTGAGGATTAGATAGTCAGTTTGTTTACATCTGATGGAACTTAAACACTCTAATGTGGACGACTAAATTGGTAACTACAGAATCTACTTATCTATCTATAAGCAGGTGCCTAAATCCCATAAGGAATGGTCACAAACCACAACAACAGTAGTCATACACATACTTGTCTCTGCTCTCACCTTAATATCCGTAGCTCCAAACACCAGGGGTGAGAGTGGTTCCCGGTCTGAGTTAAGCACATAGTCGCCCAGTGTTACTCGGATCTGGTGTGGCCGGGCTCTACAAAACAGGAATGAATCTTGTCTCATTCTGGGTGGCACAGGAGACTCCACAGCACCTCCTCCTTAGTGATTTATTTTGGCTATTACATCCTGACATTCTCAAGTACATTTATTTATCATTCTAGTATCAACATAATTCCAAGCATTTTAACAAGGTAGAGATTTTTCCCTTTGATGATTACTTCTCATAGCTCAATGGCAGAATAAGGCAATACTATGGCTCTACATCCTTTCCCTGGCACTTCTTCACATAACACAAATTTCTAGATCGACAGATAGCAATTTTGAGCCTAAACTGAAAAGAGTATATTTTGCATCTTTAACAAACAGGAGGATACTGAGATGTGATACACAGAATAAATCACAAGAGAAGAGGTGTTAAGAAATTCTCAAGGCAATTTAGAATATAATACTGAAAATGACAAAGTTTTCAAAGTTTAAGTACAGAGGAGGACACAGCCATAACTTAAAGTGGAAACAGAATCATTTGTGCAAGAATCTTCAATGATCTCAAAAATGCAAGCTAGTAAAAGAGTGTGACCTGTAATTCTTAGCAGTAGTAGTGGTGATAGTAGCAGTAGTAAAAGTAGTAGTAGTAGTAGTAGTAGTAATAGTAGTAGTAGTAGTAGTAGTAATAGTAGGAGTAGTAGTGGTAGTAATAGTAGCAGGTTCATCTGAAATGCAAACGCAGTGGACGGCAGCCTGAAGCTGCCATCGTCCAGCAGTCCACCATCCACCAGTTTGGGTGACAGGGAGGGAGCTGAGGGACATATGTATAACTAGGCAGTGGAGCCACCTGGTTATATCAGTGCCACCACATGAAGGCATCTCTCCAGCACCTGAGGCACCCAATAATTGAAACAAGGTATATGAGGGTGCTAAATGCATTAAAATAAGTTACCTGAGAGTACTGTGTATATAATGTGGTACTCACCTTGCAACACAGTGGCCAGCAGTGACCACATGATACTGGTTGATCAGTGACCCACCACAACGGCTGGAGCCAATCCGTATATATGCCTGAGGGGGTGATACTGTTAGGGGGGAAAGGGTGGACCAACATGGAAGGGAGGAAAAGTATGACAGTGACAGAAGTGATGAAAAGGTACAGTCAGGATCACTAACTTCTCTACCTCCCCAGTGAGAGGGATGTGGAGGACAAGGACTTATATTCTCATTAGGTAAGTAGGCTTATAGCAAATCTTCCTCAATGATTTATTTTCAAAACTATCCAGTAATATCCTCTTACATACTTCTTCTATCTTTTTTGTGTCGACGGTGACTGCAAGAATAACACACACAAATACAGTAATGAGGCAGAATCAGAAATAAGCCCATCAGGAAGAGATGTTAGTTAGCTTCCTAAGCGGATGAGAATACTGCCCAAGATTGGAGAAAGGTCAAGGGGACAGATATTGGCATTTCATCAGATACACACTACTGAACTGCCATTATCCATTCACCTGGCCTTGCACCAATCTTGTCTTCCACCTCCAACTCTCCACAGGGGTAAAGAAACTAATGTTGGTACAGTACAGTGGTCCCTTCATAACTGATGCTTTAGTGTCTGGAGTTCTAGCTATTTGTGGTTACATAAATCATCGCAAAATACCAGTACACAGCTCTGGCCTAATTGCGTTGTATTTTGAGATACAGTAACTTAATCTGTGCTGTTAAATAATCTCAAAATATGTTTTAAATGAGTATATTTTAAGGTTTTATGATGTTTTAGGCACTGCAAAGGTGTGAGTTAAGGGAGGGCAGCCAAATGACAGACAGGGTGACATGAAGGCAATATATGCCCACCTCTTACAGTATTATAGATAGACATTCTTATCGCTGAAGGGTTTGTTTTAGGGGAGGGACAGTTATTCAAGAATTTCGCTATTTGCTGGGGTGTTTGTTATGCGTCCTCAGCAAATGTGGAAAGACCACTGTACAGTACATGTATAGGTTTATATGTGGATGGAGGTGATGGGGACTAGGGAGGTGCAGAGAGGTGTTCTGGCAAATATTACATCATATGATAAGACAACTGCATTATGATGGAGGGAGAAACAGTGATGGTATGAGGGGATCATGTACTGTAATGAAGACAGTGAAAAGTAAGGACTGAAAGGATGGACTATGATAACATGGTGGCATGTTTTTATGGCCCTCGGCTCATTTAGATGTGAATGTGGTGGACTACAGGCTAAAACTGCCCTATTCTTTTTCTTTTTTAATGCAAGAAAGAAGAAGCCAAAGGCTTGAGGCTTGCAATGTTTCTCCCTCCAAGAGAAAATAAAAACAAGATAACAGAGAGCCAAATTCAAGATTTGCCCATTATTTGCAGTCCACCATCAACATTCAGGAGGATTGGGAGGAAGCTGAGGAATGTTTGTACAACCAGGCAGTGGAGCTAAGTGGTTACATCAGTGCCACTGTGTGAAGACATCCCTTTTCAGCTCCAAGGTTATCACTAATGACATAAACACATAATGAAATGAAACAAAAGGGATGAAAACTGAACTAGTGAGAATGATAAATGAATGTAAAGAGGACAATATGACAAATGAAAGTGAGGTAAGAGGAAAGGAAAGAAATAGGTAACGGGAACAGCATCAAGAAGGAACAAGAAGGAAGGAAATTGACAAAGGACATGCAAAGATAAACAATAAATATACTGAATTAAAAGAAAAAACATGAATTACATAATACCAAAAACTTATTTAGCTTAAACTGGTGTGAAGCCAATTGTTCAATACATATCTCATCTTATAGTGGCACATGAGTGATTACAGCTATGTCACTTCTTGATAATTTTTACTGATCTTATACTGAACAGTCCCATTCACTGATTCAGTCTCAAAGTTATAATTCAGAGTTAAGTACTGTAAGTGTTACCGTATCAGTACATTAGTCACGTTCAGTTAGGGGTCAGGTCAGGTCACTGGGTATGGAACTGTACTGTGTGGTTTGGCACATCATTCTCTCACACTGGCATTTAAGACAGCATGGTTCAATGTTTATTCATGTCAACAAAACACTGAATGACTTGATGCACAGACAGCTGTTTAAAGACACAATTTATTGGCTTTGTGTTCAACTGTCAACATGATCAAACACTCACATGTATAATATAGTACAGTAAGTCCTTCAGTAAAACAGACTTGTCTCACCAGTACAAAGCTTTACAAGTATTTCCCTTCAATATGATAAATCTGCCTCACCAATACAAAGCTTTATAAGTATTTCACTATCCTGAATCAAGTCAAGTGTTATTTCTCATTGAGATACTACACTTTATATGACAGGCAATGATCTGTGATGCTGGTGGGGTTACTGTACTGTTCTTCTTACATCCTCTTTGTTTACCACCATGGCAACTAGATCATTTGGTTCGCCATCCACTCGCTTGCTTGGTGAGTCAGGATTCACAGGTTCTTCAGTATGATTCAGCAAGCCTTCAGCCCAGTGCTATGAGGGTGACCTGTCTTGATCTGCCTAGTCTTACTTCACTTGTCTTCTGTAACTACCTCCTCCTCCTGTGGCCTTTGTCTCATCATCCATCACTCCATAACACTTTCCCTCTCACCCACACAATCACCAACACCTTACACTCTGAATGAGTCATATTCTGGAAGACTGGAGACTTTGAAGCATCTCTTCCTAAGCAATTTATTTTACACATTACACCTCAGTCTCCTCTTGTATGTTGTTGCTGCTGATGCTGTTACTCTACCCTGGTCTGTCTGGCTGAGCAAACCCACTGAAAACAAGCAAGCAGCTGCCTTCCTGTGGTAGACAGTGCATTGCCAAGGTAAAAACAGGGTCCTTTTATGGTAAAATGCAGGGAAAATTGAGGAGGTAGAGCCCCCCCAAAATGAGCTGTATATAGGAGGTGTGCTTGAGAAGTAGTCTCAGCCTGGACGTTGACAATTTGGTAAATATGGCAGAGTTCCCTGCATGGAGGTGTTGTGAAAATATTGATCATAAAATAACATAAATACCACACAAGACAATACTCAGGTGTAATATGCAAAACAAACCACTAAGGGAGAACGTTAACAAAGCCTCCTCAGCTATCCATAATACGCTCCAATATTCCACCACATCTCCTCCATTTTCATAACCCTCTCTGGCAGGAAATAACCGATCCAAATGCAAAAAGTTCAGTGCAGTTTTCCAGGTCGTCGTCCACATAACTGGTCCGAGTCTGTCCAAGATGCAACCTGCTATAGAAAACAATGCGGCACCACACTGTTAAAATACTGGAGTCTAACCATAAGGAGTGAGACCTCTACCTCAAACTGCAGTGTCTGTGAGTGAGTCAGTGCTTGGTAATATTATACTGTTGATACTATGCCATGTTCACTTTAACTTGGCCTAAATTTGTCATCTCTCCATCTTGAATGCTGAAATCTAGCAAAGGATTAACACTGGAATATGGTGCTAGCCATGAAAAATTGCTATGGAAAGGATGAAGGGCAGTAATATTGACTTATTCTACCACTGAGGTATAGGAATTCAGCGGCAACGGGACGAGAATCTGGGCCAAGTTAAGGTGACAGAACTATAGTGCTAGGAAGCAATACATGGCTCTACTTGTTAAGTCTTAATGAGCAATTAGTTGCAAATGCTGGCCTTTTTGTGGTAATTCTGACAAAACATTTTGATCAATGTGGCATTTAATGACTGAAAAGATGAAGCTAAAGACCTAAAACTTTTAATATACAGTAGGTTAATGACAGTAAATTGTTCAGATATGCTACAAACTCTCCTGTCCAAATATGAACTGAAATATATAAGCAACAGTATATCCTCAATTTAAAACACTATGATAAGACACAGAAGCATAAATAAATGACGATAAGTAACTACACTAATGATTTTCAACTGAAGGTGTACAGTACTTCAATGAACATTTTGGGAGTCATATATGCAGCTATTCAACATCATCCTCAATTTAACAGTCAATCAGCAAAATAAAATCTATATGTTATATAGGATGGTTCACATACTGTATTAAGCATCCTAACTCTAGTGTGTTGCGGAAAGGGTTTGGTCACTGTTACTTGTATTTACCCTGCATAATTATCTACCTCCCATAACTTTCTATAGTTTATAGTGACTCCTCTTGACATCCACTGACAACAAGGTCACTAAACTCACAAAGTACCCCAAATGCCCGAGCTCTTCACACCAGCAGGCTGAGCCATTCCCACAACACACAAGAAGTGGGATGTGTAATATGTGGACCATCCTGTGCATTGGACAACTCAGAAACTGATGAAAAGAGGTCTTATTTCATCACTATGTAAGAATATTAGATGTCCCTTGCTTAAACTGAGGAATTACTGTATCACCAAAGCCATGTTATGTGTCTACAACGCTGCGAGTGCTGCTGTGCTGGTGGTGTGAGGGTGTGTGTCAACGAGTGCCTCACCTGCCATGGGAAGGACCCAAAGCCTGCCTCCGTGCCACCCACTATCCTGCGCTGGGCGGTGAGACGGCTGCCCACACTCAGCCCACAACCTGTGATGGTAGTAGCAGCTTGTAACCCCAAGCTCATCTGAATGTGAACCCGATGGACTGCAGACTGAAGCTGGCCTCTACTGCAGACCACTGTCCTCCTTCAGGGGCATAGGGAGGGAGATGAGGGACATTTGTATGACTAGGAAGCTCCACCACCCAGATATATTGGTGCCACCACATGAAGGCATCCCTCAGCTGCAAACCCAGGCATATCTGAATACGAACCCCGTGGACTGCAGACTGATGTAGCCCTCTCCTGCATACCACTATCCTCATTTTGGGGAGATGGCAAGGGAGCTGAGAGGTGTTTATATAATGAGGCAGCTTCACCACCCAGTGATATTACTGTCTTCACATGGAGGCACCGATAAAACCTCTGCTGCTTCTATAAACATCCCTCAATCCTTTCCCTGTCCTCTGCTACGTAGTTTTCCTAATGCCTTCAGTTCCTTCCCTACCACTGAAAGGAAGACAGTGGACTGCAGGAAAAGGGCAACTTCAGTCTGCAGTCTACCAAGTTTACATTCTGCTGAAACTGGGGAAACAGCAACAACTGCAGCCAATCTGTCAAAACTACCCTGTAGGTTGGAACATGGAAGCTGGTGTTGACTGGAAGATACTTCACTTCAATTCCCTAACCCTTCTTCATTTAACAGTGATATCATCCTCTTGGTCTCTACTATCTGCAAGTAAAATTTCAGAATGGAAGGCTAACTCTAAAGCATGTTTCTGACAAAAATTTGGTGTAACCTTCGCCATCCATCCACCATCCACTCCCCATCAGGAGCACAGGGGGTGGGGCCATGGCAAGGTTACTCAGTCCCAACAGTTAAGGCAAAGGTGACCAGCCTCACCTGCCCCTGGGTGGTATTAGGTGAACAATAAACCTCAACTGCTCCTCAGACAGAAACGCTTACAGGCTCTATCTAGTTGGTGTGCCTCAACCCACTAGAGCACCAGGCATCATTTGGATATATGGTTACCACCCAATGTAGCAACTGGTTTCCCAGATTACAGGAAACTGTTTGGCTTCTCACTCAATGTAGAGTCACCCGAATGCAGCACTACATCGAGTAAGTGGATGATGGGTGCCCACACCTACCACACTACAATTTTTTCAACCTGTAATAATTTTTCGTCTTACCATGGTCATTCCTGATGGGCCCGTAGTCCACTGGTGTGAGTCCAATGGAGTCCTGCCGATACGACTGGTGGCCTCGCTGACCTCGCTGTGTGGGGTAGGTGCAGCAGGCAAACAGAAACCCCCCACACCCGCCATCAATCAGCCCTCCCCGTAGCCAGCACATCAGGAAGAATTCACATGACCCAGAGTAACACAGTGTCGGATCACCCAGGAACAGTCGACGCGTGGCACTGGACAGGCCTGGGGAGTAAAAATGATCACTTGTAAACACACACACACACAAATGACACTAATTCTCTCAAGGAATCCCCATACAGAGGTTGGCCATGGTATAGCTGATGCTTTCTATGGACTGGAAAGTAAACTGGAAGCTAAACCATGCACCAAAACCAGGTAGTTACTCCCAAACACTTGCTGGAAACTGTTAGGAAAAAAGATATCCAAGAAGTGTAATGAGATCTTTAACAATCAGCATCTCAGCTTGGACTTTGGCTCTGAGTTCCTGTGACTGAGTTTCCTGCCTGAGAGTGATGATTGTGTGGCTAGTCACCAAGCTTGTAGAGCCATATTTCATTCTTTCTTTCCTTCCTTCCAGCCTGCCTACCTTCTATTTTTGAATTTAATATACATGACTCACCATACTCTGAGGTGTGTGATCCTGCTGGTGTGGCAGTGCGGGGGTTGCGGCCGAGGGGCAGAGCACGAGGCCGGTCCAAAGGTCCACCAGGGCCCTCCAGGTCACCACCAAGTCTTAATTTCTCTTCCAGTTCGGCAATACCAGACCCGGCCAGACCCAGACGCTCTGCTATCTGTGTCGCCTGCAGTGCATCGAGGCTGAACCTGAGGAGGAAGGCAAAAAGAAATAATACTGTAGTTGCAACCCCCCAGCTCATCTGAATGTGAACCTAAAGGACATGTTTCCTTGATGTTCCAATTAAGAGTTTGCAAAGAGGGTGGGTGAGACAGTGGCAGCCAATCAGTGAAGCGATCTATCAGTTAAACACACACACACACACACACACACACATGAACGTACCGTGTGAGGATGCTGTTGAACTCTTCCTGTGTGATGGTGTCAGATGAGTTCACAATGTCCATCAAATCCTCTCCAAAACTCGGCAATGTAACACCGCCATCATCATCGGTGTTGTGTCTGTGTGTGCTGTGATGGCGTGAAGGGTGGTCCAGTGGATTTAGGTCATTGCCAGGGACAAGACGGGAGAGGGTGTCGTTCAGGAGGGTGTGCAAAGGGTCAACTGGGGATGGAAAGAATGTGGGAGGAGGAGGGGGACCTGAATCAAAGGTGGGTGTAGGTGAAGGTGTATCAAAGATGGGTGTAGGTGGAGGTGTATCAAAGGTGGGAGTAGGTGGAGGCGCTAAATCGACGGTGGAAGGAACAAGTAATGCAATGGACGTGGGGGTTGGTGGGGGAGCAGGAATGAAGGTGGGAGGAGGAGGGGGCGCTGCATTTAAGGTGGGAGTAGGTGCAGGCCCAACACTGAAAGTGGTAGGGGGTGGGAGTGCTGTGTTTAAGGTGGGGGGAGGAGGGGGAGCTCCATTAGAGGTGGGGGTTGGTGGGGGAACAGGAACAAAGGTAGGAGAAGGAGGGGGTGCTGGACTGAAGGTGAGTGTGGGTGGGGGTGCTGGACTGAA
>JAGKTI010016449.1:0-15516 GCA_018397915.1 Birgus latro
GAGAGAGAGAGAGAGAGAGAGAGAGAGAGAGAGAGAGAGAGAGTAAAGGGAGGTAAGGATGCTCTCTCGTCTGAAAAGCATGTGTGGGAGGCAATACACTATGCTGGCAGAGAACTGAGGAAACTTTTGGTCATGGGTGTAATTCCCTACATAAATGGCTGCTTTGTGGGACAAGATAATGGATTTCATATGACATTTCCTTTAGATAAAACGCGCATTCACGCGCGCGCACACACACACACACACACACAAATGTTTTCCATTTTTCTCTCGTTATAATTTCAAACTTTCTTTTATAGGTATAGTCTGAATAATTAATCTGCATTCTTTATTTCGCATTATAATTATTCATAATCATTCTTAAAATTTTCTTTCTCATACTTTTATTTGCACACATATTCTCCATTTCTTTTATTTTTATCACACTTTTCTTTGTTACTTTACAAAATTTCTTCCATCATATTAACAAAATTTAGTCATCGATTTTTCTTCCCATTTGCCTTCGTCATTGTCATATATTCTTTTCCACATTTTCTATTAATTATCGTCACTATAAATTCCTCAGTTAATGTGTTCACTTTGTAGCAGTAATTTTCCTTATTGATATTTCCATCCATAAATACCTAAACACCAGTTATTTTAGGCAGAGTAGGTTAATTTCCAGTCTATTCTGCTCTCTTATCATTCCTACACTCACTCCACTTCCTTATAGAGCAACGTAACACAAACATATACATTTCGTTCGTTATACACATCGTTGAATAAACATACTTCGTTACAGAGCACCGTATGGCAAACAGTTCATCTTCTGTGAATACCTACATATCGACACACACTTCATTTCGTCAAAAATCGTGGTAATATCACACTAAAAATACGTCCTGGGACTGAAGGGGTTCATTACGAAACCTAACATGAATACGATCAATTATCAGAATGCAAAATAAATCACTTAGGATGAGGCGTTACGACACACCCAAAGATAACACCAATATGATCAATAACACCGGACTCCACACTATTCGAATCCAATCACTTTCTGCATATACATCCACTCACTTCGTCATAATCGCGTCGGAAACCTTATATGGTCCCAATTCAATCACTTAGGAAAGGGTGTTAAGAGCTTCCAGGGTCCAAAAGCATGAACTCAATAACACTCCATACTACAGGAATCCAATCCTCTTATACATTTCTGATTACTTTATATCGTCAGTAATGCGTATCAGAAACCACACATAATCTCTAAATCCACAGGTCGAGGTTCTCTCTCTCTCTCTCTCTCTCTCTCTCTCGGCATTCCTTCACCTCATTTCCTTACTTCATCTCCTTAGTTTCATCTCCACGTACCTTAATTCACCTCATCGCTTTTCCATGTAAAACAGTAAGCCATTTTTTAGGCACGTATTTATAGGTCAAATCATTTCTCCATGAATCATCCGACATTACAGCCCCACCTCCTCTTTCCACACATCCATACTCTTTTCATTTCCTTATAAAAAACAAATGACGATCACACACAACATAGAAGCCAAACCCACATCCTTCATTATAAATCTTCGTCGTATGCTCAAACCAGAAATTGCAAAGTGGGATACAGACTCCTAATTGCTGATGATTTTTCTGAAGTACGTGAGGATGATGGAACGTATCTGGCCTTCCTGTATGGCTGCTACCTACGTTCTGTAATATGGGATGCAGGCGTTCCATTAATGATCAATCAGCCTTCAGAAATTAAGGGTTTGCTTCCCACTTTTCAAAGGTGTACGCATTAGAACCTTTACTCACTCTTCACTTCGCTCTAAGACACATGAAGCTACACAAAACACTGCAAAATACAACTATAAATATTTCAGTCAGTGGCAGCATACAGTTCCACTCCACACCAGTATATCTTTTTCCTTTCATAATATAGTATACATAAAACTCAAAGCTTCACTAGCAAACTACTGAAGGATCACATAATTAACGTCATGGTGCTAACAGGTCGAATTATCCTCCTCCTTCTTTGCATAAAACAGAAACCCACTTCGTTATAGATAATTTGCGACCGCTTTCCTCTTCGATAAACGCCTACACACAACACTCACTTCACTTCTTTGTAAAAATTATCAGAATTATTTTTAAAACAATTATAAATCACCTTTTTCTCATTAATCGATCAACATATCAGGCATATACAGAAACACACTTTATAGTCAACTAATTTTTTTTTCTCTGTTTCTCCTTGTATCCAGATTTCACATTTCTAAATTTAAAAAAAAAAGACATTTCAAAATTACAAACCCTGCTCGTGTGCAAATTCTAGGAATTTCACAGCAAAAATAATGAACATCGCGAATCTCAAAGCATGTTCTTCATATAATGTACAATCTTCATGAATTCCTGCTCCCAATCATATACTCCAGAGTAACAACACATTTTCTTCGTGTTGTAGATTTCACACACTTTAACCAAAATAACAAGCTACGGAAAAATAAAGTCCACATAGCACTCACGCACATCCAGTAACTAAAATAAGTTTCCAAATTTAAAAACCAGATCTTCGTATTTCAGACGTTCAAAACGGATGCTCTTCGTGTTGCAAATTTCACACACCGCAACCCACAACTATAAGCTTCAGAATTGCAAAAACACAAACACAGTCTCTCGGTATACCACTCTAATGTTTTGGTGTTTGTTCTGCTTGTGCTACAGAACAGGAAAACAGAATTATAACAGCAGAACAGAGAGCGAGAATGGGCAGGGTAACATAGGACGATCATCGCCTAGTTGGCCCTAGAAGCACCCGATCTAGACTGAGGCTTGGTCCAGCTGCTCTCTCTCTCTCTCTCTCTCTCTCTCTCTCTCTCTCTCTCTCTCACACACACACACACACACACACACACAAATGCATGCATTTCTGTAAACAAATTTGGATAACCACTTAAAAATAAAATTTCTCTCTCTCTCTCTCTCTCTCGGATAAGACACTACAATACACAATACATGGCCACACTGGTGCTCTACATACATACACACAAACGTCCATAAACAGAAACACACCTGCGACACAAATAAACTCACACACGACACGCATAACACTAGACAAATACTAAAACACACACACACACACAATATTTATAGGAGAAGCTTAAAACTTACACATACTTTCTCTCTTTCACACACACACACACACACACACACACACACACACAATATTTATACGAGAAGCTTAAAACTTACACATACTTTCTCTCTTTCACACTACACACACACACACACACACACACACACACACAATATTTAAACGAGCTTAAAACTTACACATACATTCTCTTTCACACACACACACACACACACACACAAACACACACACACACACTTGCCCAAACAACCTATGCATACAAAAGCAGCAACCCAAACACGTAGAATCTAGGCTACACGTATAGGATCACATTCTGCATATTTCGTAACAACTTTCACTAGGCGATTCATTTCCAATATTACAACTCAGTATCCTTTTTCACTTAGAGTGGAAAAAAAAAAACGGAGTTAAGTTGGCCAAAAAATTGGAATTTTTGGCCAAGTTAAAGAAAAAAAAAAAAAAAAATATGGGAGTGTGTGTGATGTCGAGAGGGAGACCGAGGATGTGATTGAGAGATGAGGTGGAGAGGTATATGAGATGGGGGTGTGAGGTGGAGGGATGGGCTAGAGAGGTTTATGAGATGGGGGTGAGAGGTGGAGGGATGGGACAGAGAAGTTTATGAGATGGGGATGAGAGGTGGAGGGATGGGACAGAAAGGTTTATGATGGGGGTGACAGGTGGAGGGATAAGGTGGAGAGGCATATGGAATGGGGGGGGTGAGGTGGAGGGATAGGGTGGAGAGGCATATGGAATGGAGGGGTGAGGTGGAGGAGGCATATGGAATGGGGGGTGAGAGGTGGAGAGAGGGCTCCCTGATGGCGGAGGGCAGAGTGACATGGTGGAAATTCGTTTGTGGCCACCCCTTATGGGCGAGAACATTCCGATACAAGCACATGGCTGGCAGGATATCATATTTGTGATATTTGAGACTGTGAGTGGATGGGGTAGAGAGAGGGGTAGAGAGAGGGAGAGACCGAGGATGAGCTGGGGGATGGAGTAATGAGGGGTGTGTGAGTTGGGGAAGGGCAGCTAAATGGCAGGGGACAGGGCGATATGGAGGCGATTTCTTTTGTGGCCACACCTTACGGGTTTGGGGTGTCTGGTTATGTATAGAGAGAACGGACTGACTGGAGGGGGGTGTTTCCTGTCCTCCCCTGTCTATGCCACTGAATCAGAAGCTGTTGCTGCTGCTGCTGAACCCCGATCCCCCAGGCCGAGCAAACCCACGACCGCAGGTAAGCAACTTCACCTGACCCCTTGCATCCGGTGTCGTATGTCTTAATTAAACCCTGCTGCTATCAGACAATTACTACTCTATTCCAAAACAGCCTATAGTGGTGAAAGGGTCAATGAAGGCTGTATCTCTCCGCTGCAGTTGGAAAATAGTCTCCCCTAAGCTGACTTTAACAGTACGAAGGTAGCATGAGGAAAATGAAGAAGTTTACGTCATCGGACTCAGTGGATTATGACAGGATTTACACCTGTCTTTCTATCCATCTATCTACCTATCTATCTACTGACCTCTCTATTTATCCCCCGAATCCACAAAGAGAACACCTTCATGCCACCCTGACCCTCCTCCATCAGTCTGCCCTCTCTACAACCCCCCCATTCCCTCATCTCTTCAGTAAGATGCCTTGTTTTGATTTCCTATTCAGACGACTTTACTTAGCTTAGAGAGAGAATTCTAGCCCTGCAGGGATTAGATCTAGCCTGTATTAATTTTACTTTATAGTCTTCTTTCCATTTTTTTCATCTAAGGGAACTGGTCCAACCGAGCTAAAAGATGTTTGGAATTTTTAATTCTTTTTTTTAAACATAATAAACGAGCTATAAAAATAAATGAAATTGTATAACGGAAATGATGTCATGGTATTGAAGTGTGACCCCTTATCTGCCTGATACCGAGTTTGGCGCCAAAGATAAGACTGGCATTATGTCTGGCCAAACACTGAAATGGGTGAGAGAGAGAAAAAAAAAAATACCGTATCCACGCATACAAAACAGTACAAGGCAAATGAATCCTCCAATCTGATTACATTTGGCCATAAACCGAGCAGAAAGGGAGTTAATTATATCAGGTTAAATTAAACATACTACACTTAGTCGTCCGTTCATGCCAACCAATTACGATATCGAAGCGGGAAAATAAATAAATAAATAAATATACAAATAACGATATAACAAAGCCTCCCTATGATCCCCCATCCTCCCCACTCCCTTATGAACATCTGTACAGGTCACTCCCTCACACCTGTTGGACCTTCACCTAGTTTTTTGGGCGAACATCTGTGGCCTCGTGAGGTGCTCTGGCGGGAGAGTTCGCGAGGGTGCCGATCTCATTTCTAAATCGCTCTCAGGTGTGATGTGGAATTGGCAGTTTAATTTTAGGTATCCATTAAGTTACGTGGGTTACAATTTGTGCCTTGAATCGAGCTCAAGCTCACTGGTGGAATAACAGTCTTTTCCAGGCAGAGCGAACCGAAACTACCATGCAACTAGTTCTCCTTTAGCGTGTTTATCATTCTAGTTGATGCCATCTTCTCACTCTGCTATGATGCAGATTTTAGTATTACGGTAGCCTATTGCCCTCAATCTCATCCCCCACACGAATACAATAGTTTCAACGCAGACGAAATAAAAATGGAAGGCAATAGTGTATTTTACTGTAGTTTACCTTTTGTCATCTCTCAAGAATATCCCAATGTACTTATACAAAGTTCGGATTCACAAAAATAATTTAAATTCAATGTCATAACGCCTATTTCTTTACACAGGAAGAGAAAGATACAGCAAACTTCTGCATTAACATTTCCAAGTTCTTCCTGCAAAAACAAATCAGTTACGACGAAACTGATTAACTTCATCAGTAAGATAAGGTTACTTAAGTTTTTTTAGTCTAACTTGGCCAAGAGTTACCATCGCTCCAACTTGAATGCCAAGTTGATATGGGTTTAGCTCTAGAATGATACTATACTCTGTTTTTTTTTTTACTGAGGCGAAGATGAAAGAGAGGCAGATCGTACAGGTGCTTGAGAGTGCGAAAGTGGATATATGTGGAATAACTGAAACTAAATGGCGAGGTGAGAGTGTGAGAGAATGGGAGTATGGATGGGGTATATGCAAGGAAGTAGGTGAGAATGAGAGGGCGAAAGAAGGAGTGTGTATTGCTGTGAGCAACAGATGGAAGGAGAATGTAAGAGAGTATGGATCAGTTGGGTCAAGGATTGTGCGGGTAAGAGTGAAAGTTAGACTACAAATGTGGGCAATTGTGTGCGTGTATGTGCCAACGCAAGATCGTGTAAGTAGAGTGAGAGAAGAGTTCTGGACAAATATGGAATCCTGCTTGGAAAAATTTGAAAGGAATGAGAGAGTGCTTCTGATTGGAGATATGAATGGAAAAGTTGGGAATGAGAAGGTGGATGGAGTGGTTGGTGAGTGGGGTGTGCCTGCAGAGATGGATGAGAATGGCAGTGCTTTAGTGGACATTTGTGCTGGGAGGGGGTTGGTGTTAGCTAATACCCTCTTCAGGCACAAAATGATCCACAAGTATACATGGCGAGTGTTGAGAAGGGTGGATGGTGAACTGAATGAACGGAAGGCAATGACTGACTGTGTGTGTGGATGAAAGGATGAGAAGAGGTGTAATGGATGCAAGAGTACAGTATATAGAGGTTGGGGGAGTGGACTTTCTGACCACCACTTGGTGGTGGCCAGGATCAGAATCCAAACAAGATGGAGGAAGAGAAGAAGGGAAGGACAGGAGGAAGTAGTTCTTACAAGGAGGGTAGAAAAGTTACAAGAGGATGGAATAAAGGCTGAATATAAAAGGGAAGTGGAGAAGAGATTGGGTGAATGTAGATTTGAGCGGATCAGAGACGTGGAAGGTGTGTGCAAGATATTCACAGAAGAAATCTGTGCAGCACGTGAGATGGTGTGTGGGGTGAAAAGAAGATGAAAGGGGGTTCAGGGAACAGCATGGTGGATGGAAGAGGTGAGAGAGGCTGTGGCACAAAAGAAGAAAGCATTTAATGAGTGGATGAGGAACAGGGGCGTCGAAGAAGCTGAGAGGCGGACGAGAGAGTTATATGTAGGGAGGAGGAGAGAGGTGAAAAGACTAGTAAGAGAGAGTAAGAGAGTGGATGAGGAATTTGGAAGGAATTTGAGTGCAAAGTGGAGGGAATGTATGAAAATGTTCTGGAAAGAGGTAAAGAGAGCTAGACAGGGTGCCAACAAAGTTAGTGGTGGTGTAAAAGATAAAAATGGTAGATTACTAGTGGAGAAGGGAGAAAAAGTGAACAGATGGAGAGAACACTTTAACGAACTGTTGAACACAGAGAATGAAAGTAATGCAAGTATAAGTGGCTGGGGAATGGTGGGGAGAAGGAGGGTTGTGAGAAGAGAGGAAGAAATCAGTAGGATGGAAGTGGTGGAAGCAATGAAGAAAGTTAAAATGGGGAAAGCTCCAGGAATTGATGGAGTGTGTGGTGAAATGCTGAAGCATGGGGGAGAGATAGTAATAAAATGGATGTGGAAGGTGTGCAGATTGGCCTGGGAGGAAGGTAGAGTCCTGGAGGATTGGAAGTCAGGTATAATTATTCCTCTGTACAAAGGAAAAGGGGAAAAAGAAGTGTGTGGTAATCATAGGAGCATCTGCCTCCTTAGTGTAATAGGAAAAGTATATGGTAGGATACTTATTGACAGAGTTAGGGAAATTACAGAGGAATTAATTGGAGAAGAACAGGGAGGTTTTAGGAAGGGAAGAGGTTGTGTAGACCAGATATTCATTCTTTGATCTTTAGTGGAAAAGTTTCTAGAGAAGGGAAAGAAGTTGTATGCAGCCTTCATGAATTTGGAGAAAGCATATGACAGGGTGGATAGACAAGGATTGTGGAAAGTATTAAGAATATATGGAGTGGATGGGAAGTTGTTGAAGGCAGTGAAGAGTATGTATGAGGGTGCTAAGGCTGCAGTGCGTGTGGATGGCAAACTGAGTGAATCTTTCCATTTGAAGGTTGCACTGAAACATGGATGTGTCATGTCACCATGGTTGTTCAATCTGTACATGGATGGGGTTATAAAAGGGATACAAGGTTGGTCTTCACAAGTCTGCACAGAAATGGAGAAAATATGGTGGCCTCGTTACTTAAGCTATACTGTAGTGTTGTATCCATAAATTTAAAAATCAATAGGCCTTGCACTTCCCTGAAGTCTACAGTATGCATGTACAAAGTTGCAACACAAAAGAAGCCCAAGCCAGAGAAACATAACATCAAATCTGTGATGCTTTCTGGAGGATGGGGTGGAGTGAAGATAACCAAATACCTCAATAACTGTTTGTCATCCAGGGACAGATCCAGGAATATTTTTATAGTGTTGCCCATACCTCTTTCCAGGGAAATATGGGTTCAGCACATCTTTTTGCTTAGTCAGCCACCATAAGTAATATCTGTCAGCCAAGAAGAGTCTGTATCATACACATGTGGCTGACATAAACATAAAAGTCTGCAAAAGGTGCAATTTGTATGTGTAAAGGACTGAATACTAATCTCAGTATAAAAAAAAAAAAAAAAAAAAAAAAGCATGGCTGATACCCCTGGTTCCATCCATGGCTTCAGTTGTACCATCAACCTTATGTACATGCCAAGTTCCATAACAGATTTATCATATCACCCTTCACTTACTTGTAGGCAACTAAAGAAAGCTGTCTTTGGGTAACATTGTTGCTGCTGTAGTCCCTGCTCATCCACACATGACTCTGGTGGACTGCAAGCTAAAGCTTCCCCTCTCCTGCAGTCCACCATATTCCTGTTAGGGGATAGAGAAGGGGTTGCATTATGTTTGTATAACAGAACAACAGAGCCACATTAAGACAGTACTGGATGCACCACATGAAGGCATCCCTCTCCAGCACCTCCCTTACCCATATACGAGTACTACAATGACATACTACTTTTGGGTAACATTAACAGACCAAAATCATTTACTACTTACAGTACTGAAAACGAGTTTGTTTAACACTGACAATATTATACAAAATGCCAAATCATGGAATCAAGTAATCACTATCCCTTATTCACTTCCTACTTTGGTCTGTTTTCACCTGACATGCCTGGGCCTCTTCCACAACTATATCATGCTGTGGCTGTATGACCTTCAACAAACCTTAGTTAGCCTATGAGGTCGGAGCAAGTGTCCTTGGTTACTAGTCACGTTGACTCTTCACACTGACTTTAACGAATTTAGCTAAGAAAAAATTACTTCACTTTGATCCACAGGGTTAAACGAAAATATATATAGGATTTTTTTCTCTTCATAATGTTAGAGTCAGTTCACTTTTACTGGACCACTCCTACCCCTTGAATAAGACATTGTGGTTGCATGAAATGTAGTAGGAATGAGTATCCTTGGCTACAAGTAATATCACTCTTCAACCAGCTTACTCCAGACCATCAC
Source organism: Birgus latro (assembly GCA_018397915.1). NCBI lineage: Eukaryota > Metazoa > Arthropoda > Malacostraca > Decapoda > Coenobitidae > Birgus > Birgus latro. The sequence continues at coordinate 9,584 of JAGKTI010016449.1, forward strand.
CTGCACTGAAAAGGGTTTGGGATCTTTGTCAAAAATGGATTAACCTCTTGAATCCAATATAATATTCTTGCTACTTACAATTTTATTCAACTAAGGAAGGGCCACTTGTACCACAGGTACAATGGTAATTTGTCAAGGTATTATAAATATAGTGAAAATAAGAATACAAACATCCCTTGGTTTATTTACAATATACTAGTTATACAATCCATCACTATTTCTATTACCTGCCAATGTATAGTTGGTATAAAAGTCTTGCTGCATTTCCTACTTGTCTCTCCATAGGCTTTGACACTCTCTGTCCGGTGAATCTGCAGCACCAGACACTGATGACTTTATCTGTCCACAGATCACTGTAACTAATGTAACTTATGCGAAAGATCCCCCCCCACACTGATTTTCAAATTTCATGGAACAGAAAAGGAGAGGCAACAAGACTTTTGATGCAGACTGTACAGATACACATGAATGAATTACAAACAATGTATTCCAGGACTTCTTTCTTGCTCTTGCTTGGAAATGTCAGTTAATACCAGTACTTTCTGGATCATAACAAGCAATTATCTGAAAATTACGTTATAAGTTACTGTACTGAATTTCACACCCCTGCACTTCAAGGTGAGCTATGCAGACCTCAACATAATACAACTAGGCATAATGTGATAACTAAACCCAGGACAAAGATGGATTTTCTCTTGTATCATAGTCAACCATACCAAGAGATCAATTACAGCTTTTTGTCATAATACTCAAGTGTATTTACTCATAATTAACTCCCTTATGGTCAGAAAATCTCTTACTGTACCATATATGCTAGATGTTTTATTCACTGAGTAAGTCACAGGAGCCTGAGTATCACCTTTCACCCTTTCTTGATTGTTTGTGTTAACTCTAGTATTTCATATATATATTAACAAGAGGTTTCAACAAAAAAAAAAACAGCTATTAGCACTACCACAACTACCACCACTACCACTACAGTACTATTCCTATCATTACTACCACTACTTGTCTGACATTAATCTGGGTATGTGATGACTGTGGCTATGTTTTCAAATCACTAAATAGCACAAACTCATCTGTACCTCCCACTAGAAGAAAAAGAAATTTGTCCTTAACCATATAAGCCTCTGTCTCCCTTCTGTGCCACATGAGGTAGGGAACACTGTCCCTAAACATATGATCTTCTGTCCCCCTTCTGTGCCATAAGAGGCATAAAACTTTGTAATCCATCTGCTAGGTCACTGGGTCATCAGCCACCAAATTCCTATGCAAATACAAAGAGAGGAAGGGTTTCAAACCTCCCACTCTTTTTATTGTCTCTGGCAACACATAGGGAATACAGGGAAGATATTCTCTTTATATCTCTAGATTTATTACCTTCAATTTTCTTAATCATCCATTCTCAGAACATAAAGACCTCATCTTTAAACCATGGTGGTGCAGCTCAAAAACACACAGTGCAGTACTGTACTGTACACACTAACTTAACCCAGATTTTCATTCTACTGCAGCTTATTCCACGTGGCTTGGTGGTATAAGACAATACTGTACTGTACATTTACTGGGCAGTTCTGCATCCCTTGCACAGTACTTCTTTATAACTAGTGTTGCAATCTGGTGTTAATCTCTTATTACAGCTCAGCAGTAAAGCTGGAGCAATGTCAATTTCAGGCCAAGTTAAAGTGATAAGAGTATACCAACATACTACTTCCTACAATAAAAACCCACTGCTTATTTACCAAAGCCTTTCCCTTCTCAGACATGCGGTGGCAGGGGAGACTCTTGTCGTCTCCTCTCTATCTCTTCCTCCATAAAAGCCAACTTGGACATAACAGTGAGCAGGTTGAGTGCCTCCCAGTGGGTCCATGCTGTGCCCATTATCATCTGGGAAAAAATATACTGTATATAATATAGTATATAATGTAATGTATATATATATAATATAATGGAGAGTGAAAGACTGACGAGGAGAGTGTATGTGAGCGAGATGGAGAGGGGGAGAGGGAGGGGAAGGCCGAGGATAAGATGGAGGGATGGAGTGGAGAGGTACATGAGAGAGGGGGGTGTGAGTTGGGAGCAGGGTATGAAATGGCGGGGGACAGAGCGACATGGAGGCAATTTGTTTGTGGCCACCCCGTGCGGGATTGAGGTGTCTGGCAATAGATAGATAGATATAATATAATAAATAAATAAATAAAAATTATACAGCATAATAATTATATCAGCAATTGCTGTTGCCCCAGGTTCATCTGAAATGCGAACTCAGTGGACTGCAGGCTGAAGATGCCCTTCTCATATAGTCCACCATCCTCCTTAATGGAGGATGAGCAGGGAGTTGAAGCATCTCTGCATAACCCAGGAGTGAAGACACCCAGTTATATCAGTGCCAGTGAATGAACACAACCCTCACCAGCAAAAAAACAAAACAGCATCACCATCATCATCATCTTGATCTATTTTTTCCCCACTACATATGGGATGAGACTGGAGTATGAAGGATTGCTCCAACAGTACATAACTGCAATAGTATTTTAACATTTAGGGCTAGCTGATCTTTCTTGCTCTCAGTGACTGGGCTAAGTAGTCCAGCCCCAGACCCCAATGCTCCTGATGGATGATAGATGGATGGATACAGTAGAAAGAATAATATATGAGTAAATTAACCACTGAATCCAGGTAATGTCCTTTTTAGTTTATTCTTGCTGCTACCTGACCATTTCATTGAACTTTGGAAAGGTCTCTCATACAGATGGGGTGTATTAAGGCTTCATCTGATTGCTCCAGTTCAAAAAGTCTGGCCTAATCTGAATAAAACCATCAGGAAGTGGAAAGAATAAGATGAAAAAGACATCCCTGGGTTCACTGAGACAACAGCCATGATACTAAGAGGGTTCAGTGAACAAAGATCCACTGGCTTGCTTCAAGTTGATGAAAAAACATGATACAGAACATGTAACTAGCCACTGAAACTGTACCACATCTATTATGCTATTGGAGAAAAATGACAAACTCTAACAACAAAAACTGACATCATATTCTAGTAGTGAATATATACTTTCAATAATACAAATGAATTAAGTTACTGAGCTGAAAGAATTTGCCATACAGTATACTATTATTAATCACAAATTTACTTGCCATTACAGATACAAACTCAAAATGTCTTAAGTTTTTAATACACATAGCCCTGTAAGACATGCCTGGTAAGTCTGTTTTCATCTGAGGGAACTGGGCCACACTAAGAACCTGAATACCATGCCATGATTGCATGAGATCTGATGAGCCTTGTTTTATGAGGTAGGAATGAGTCTCCAATCCAACTACACTTGGCCATCAATTGAGCTGAAAATGGATTAGGGATCTTGATCAGGTTGGAGTAAATGCACTACAGGGATAACTCACCTGAAGACCAGCAAGTAGGTACAGTCTTGGTATAATGGGTTTGGTTAGCCTGTGGAACTCCTTAACCCACAACAAAGGCTTAGTAATGTCAGGGACAGGGTGTGTGTAAAGCCGCACAGCAAACTGAAAAGAATAACAGAAAAGCTGTTTACAAAATATCTGGACATACATAGCATGTGTCATCAACATTCACAACCTATTTATCATAACTAAATGAAATTGGAAGAATCCAGAAACAGGAAAAGGTTCCATAACACAGTGCCAAGTGAAATAGGCCAAGCTGAACAACTACAAGATACTTATCAACCAAGCCTCCAAAATTCTTGTATATACTGTATGTATTGAACTTCATGGAACTCCTCTTACAACACTTGGGGTGTAAAACCAAAACATAGCTCTTAAAAAAAAAAAAAAAATAATAATAATAATAATAATAATAATCTTCAGTACACTGTTCATTTCATTCTGGTTAACAGCAGACAAGATGCACCTGGCCTGTCCAAAAAACAAGAGACGATAAAGACAGTGGAAAGTTATATACCCCCCCTATAGTTTTTACATTATCATCATCATCCGGACCTCCTTTTCCACCCTACAGCAGGGTGAGGAGTAGCAACATCCAGACAGCCCAAGTCTGCCTAGTTCAATGGGCCATGCTTCCATTCACTCATCATTCAAGCCCCTGGAATCCTGGCTCTATCTGATATGCCAAAATCATTCACCACATTCTGCAGCTTCACATAAACGTATCCGATACAGTCAATCTGGACACTATCACATTGAAAAGGGGTTCCAAATCCCTGATCGTGCACTCCTTCTAACAACATTCAGCCAGCCAGCTCGAGCTCTTGTCAGTCCACTAGCCTCACCGACTTCCAAACCTCTCTTCCTCACACACTCATCCACCATAACTCTCCACCTTTTCCTTGGCCTACCTAGCCTCCTCTCTCCTTCAAATTCACTCAGATATACCTTTTGCACCACTCTGTTGTTCATGACCATACCATCTCAGTAAACTCTCTTTGATTCTGGTGACCAAAGACTTCCTCATTCCGCACCTATCACGAATCAAATTATTTCACATCTTATCCACTCTGTGTACTCCACATACATTCCTCAGCAGTCCCATCTCCAATGCTCTCACTCTTGACTTTTCATTTTCATGCCACACCAGAGTCTCACATCCATATATTAAAGCTGGCACTAACACTCCTTCACATAAGCCTCGTGCAGCTACAACCCTCAAGCCTCTGTTTCTTATCAAGGCTTTCATAGCACCAGCTACTTCCTTGTGTCACTCTACTTTCTACTTCTTTTGCAAATTTTCCTCTCTTTTTTATCTCTATATCCAGGTATTTGAACTCTCTCACCAATTTCAGTCTCTCTCCATTCACTGTAACATCACACTGGAAGTACCATCTCTCTCAATAACCACTGCTTTACTCTTTTATATATTTTCTCTCAAGGCACGACACTCACAGACATCAGCAAAACTCAGCACTAGTCTAACAAGTTCTTGTCCGGTAACTGCAAGTAGTACTGCATCATCAGCATACAACAAATTTGAGATATTCCATCCATCACCATTCATTACCAATGCCATCCCTCTCTCCATTACTCTTGTTTTTACTTCTCTCATCACCTCATCCATATATACTGTATATTGAACAACCATGGGGACATCACACAACCTTGTCGCATGACCACACTGATCGTGAACCATGCACATAGCTGTCCATTTACCCTTACACATGCCTCAATTCCATCATAAAAACTCTTGATTGCACCTAGTTTTTACATGCTACGGAAAAATAAAGACAAAGTGCTTACCTGGAAGGCTGCAAATGGAGCCAGGACCATGGGATACACAAATCCTGAAAAAAACTGCAGTGCTCCTCCTCGCATCTCTAGACACACTGGACACTTGTACTGCTGCAGCACCAAAGGCTTTACAACAAACTGGGGAGAAAATATATATATTACCATCAATTTGCATTACACAGCTACTTCACAACAATACACAGCCACTAAAAACAATTATGCCATTATATCAAGTTCTAATCTAGTTGTAATTATACAAGTACCTACAATCTGGTGCAGTGAAGGACTGACCATGAAGGGCAGGAACAATGTATATACAACGGCTGTAAGAGAGCCTTACTGGTACCAGTGGAACAGTTACTGGCAGTCTATTTTTTAATTTCTAGCAGACTTAACCCCTAAAATCCAAAGACATTTTTTCTTTGTACCTCCAGATGAGTTTATCTGCTCTGGGAATCATGTACAACAGTGAAGGGGTTAATGAAAGATAACCTCTCAAGGTCTAATATCATCCATAAGCTGAACAAAATACTGTATTATAAATAGCAAGAATAGTCAACAAGAAACACATGTTAGGATCAAAGGGGGTTCACTAGAGAGAGAGAGAGAGAGAGAGAGAGAGAGAGAGCGAGAGAGAGAGAGAGAGAGAGAGTGAGAGAGAGAGAGAGAGCGGGTGGGAGAAAGGAAAGAAGAGAATGAGGGGGAGA
>JAGKTI010016450.1:0-19435 GCA_018397915.1 Birgus latro
GTGATGGCGATTCATATGTGTGCACTTTTTATGGGATTAACCTGCCCAGTCCCCCCGACGTACGATGCACGTCACAACTTTTTTTCATGCTGATACCCACCGACGTGCATCATACGTCAGTCAATTGCAAGGTTCGTCGTTTGCACATTTTTCAAGATTCGCGGGTGATTTTTGGTAGGCATATGTGGGAGACCTTCCTCTACCCCCAGCCAGGTGGCAACACTGCCTGACCCTGTTCAACCCCCCCCCCTCAGGGGTGCGCAATTTTCTCGCAACTCACCTATTAGCAGTGACCTGGCCAGTAAAGACACGAAGCACCACGGTCTCTCTGACAACGAAATTCAGGGCGAAAGTGATTCCTGATGTGGAGGACAAAGATTATGTGGCACCAGAGTTAGTAATGAATAGAAGTAATGAGGAGGTAACATCGCCAAGATAGGTGCAATATGTAGTAGTAGTAGTACAGTAGTAGTTGTTCCCTAGGCAGTCTGGCCGAACAGCCCCGAGTCCCTAAGGAAGGCCATGGCAGAGACCGGGCTTTCCCAAAGAGCTCTCAAGGAGTGTATGTTGTGTTGTTGGCGTAGGTGACTGTGCAATGCAGTCTTCCATGATGTGCTTAATAGTATGGGGTGCTGTGTTACATCCTGGACAGGCATCAGCGACAGAGTCATCCATCAGAAGAGGTGCAATATGTTGATGTATTTGGTAAGGGAACAACGCTTATATTGCCTAAATTATTGTGTGAAAAGCAATATACTCTTGTACTACATATAAATTCATACCAAATAAATAAATATCTACGAGGCTGTGTGGTTTTGGTTAAGTTTCCCTCGCATAGGGATCGTATTTTAAGAAGCGCGGCACAATAAAAAAACGGTAGTCAGGTGAGGGATCTCTTACCCGTTTAGAATATTTTTCATTTCAGGTGAGTGCTTTCTCGCTGAATTTTCGATGTTTCTCACCAACAGCGAAGGCTTGAGCCAAAAAAAGACAAGTTGAAAATCGGTCGAGTTCTGGGGGTGGGTTTGGTAAAAAAGCGGTCAGGACTGGCCGGGTTAAGGAACCTGGCAACTGATAGGTATAGTAAACACTCAATTATTCATTGTAATTCAGCCACACCTTATGCCAAGTAACGTAAAACGTCAGATAATGAATAGTACCCTCCATCAGCTGAACACTCGGGCTCAAGTTGGATATTGTGTTACGGTACTATCCATCTTGACCCTCTGTCCTAAAAATTTCCCATAAGGAAAAGATGAAAATTATGCATAAAATAGAATAAAACTACAATGGCACTCAGTAGAGTGCATACCTCCGCCAAGGCCCAACATGCTGGAAAAAGACTACCCCCTATAAAAGCATATTTAAATCCGCTAGATCTGGAGTTTTATATGGATCCGCGCCAAACCGTACACATTTGTAGATACCAGCATCCTAAATACGCCTGATTTTTTCATCAAGATCCATGCAATATTCACTGAAAAATTTACGAAATGTCGAAAAACACCCTATCTCACAATTTTAAAGAAAGTGGAAAAAAATTCCTGGATCTGCACCTTTATCCGGATCTGCACCAAAATTTAATGGAGTCTATTCTGGGCCAAGGCCCACTCTTCTACCAAGTGTCATGGAAATCTGTCCAGTAGTTTTTGTGTAATCTTGCTCACAAACCAACTAACCAACAAACAAACAAACAGACAGGGGTGGAAACATAACCTCCTTGCCGGAGGTCATAATGAAAGAGTACAGTAATACAATAATACAGAGCTGATTGGCTACCACTTTTGAGTCAGTTGATATGCCTCAATGCCAGATATTGTATAGAACTGCCAATTACGCCCCATTTCGGTGCCAGATGTTGCATAATTTCACTGGATATTGCTTTCATAGAGCCGAGCCAGCAGCACCATGTACTGTGCTGGGCTGGATATTGTGACAACAGATAATTGAGAGTCTACTGTAAATAGATTTCTTACATCATCAGGACTCACCACCATTCTGCACTGAAATAACAATATTCCTTGACATCTCAGTGAATGGCAATATGCCTGGCTAAATCATGTTTACTTCTAAAAAGTTTACCACATTCATCACACAAAAAACATCTTAGCTTCTGAATGAATATCCATGTGCCTTGTGAGATTAGACTTCTGACTAAACAGCCTACCACATTCATCACACTTGAATTTCTTGATTCCTAAATGAATCTCAAAGTGCCGCATGAGACTGGATCTTGTACTAAATATTTTATCACATCCGTCACACTTGAGCTCCTTCACTCCTGAATGAATAAGTATGTGCTTCCTGAGGTCCCTTTTATTAGTAAACAGTTTACCACACTCATCACACACTAACTTCTTCTTAAAAACATGACTACCCAAGTGCCGTGTGAGATGTTTTTTCCGACTAAACATTTTATCACATTCATCACATTTGAACTTCCTCATTCCTGAATGTGCATTCAAGTGTTGTGTGAGTTGGGATTCCTCACTAAACATTTTATTGCATTCCCTGCACTTGAACTTTTCCACTTTAGAATGTATCAGTTGGTGTCGGTTAAGGCAATCCAAATCACTGTACAGACTGCCACATTCATTGCACTTGAACTTTTCCACTTTAGAATGCATCAGTTGGTGTTGGTTAAGACAATCCATATCACTGTACAGACTGCCACATTCATTGCACTTGAACTCCGAATGTTTTAAATTCTCAACCTCAGAAGTGACTGTGACTGTGTCTTGAACAATCCCATCAATAACAAACATGTCATCACACTCCAATTTCACATTGGGTTCTTCCTTAACCAACCCTATTATTTCATCACTCACTTCACAATCATTTGTTTTATTTTTAACCACCTCCATTATTTCAGCACTCTCCTCACACTCTAACATCAGATCTGGTTCTTTCTTAACAACTTCCTTTACATCATCCCTTCAGGCTCCTTTACTGCCTTATAAACTTAATCAACTCTCCACTTTCTACTTCAGTACTTGCCTTATTATATGATCACTGATCACCATCAATGTTCCCATTCCTACCGAACAATATCTGTCAACACACTGTACTACTGAACCATAAATGCAGCATACACCTGATCACTACTCAGCAACAACTGTCAGTATATAGCATATATCACTGCTAATGAACAAAGATTGTCAATACACAGGTGACAATATCTAATCAATAGTTGTTAATGTATAGAGAACTACTATTGAACCATAAATTTATCTACATACATTAATGGTACATAATCATAAACTATCAGTACAGAGACTGAAATGACCAGTGTTTCACAGTTTAACAGTTCAAGTACTCATAAGTACAGGGGATCCCACAACAGTTAAATGATCCAGTTTTCACTCTTACCAGACATCAAATGATTATTTATTATTATAAAACTGAAGGACACTACCATAAGACTATATTCCACAAATCAGTGCTTGGAGTACCTCTTGAGGGATGTGTCAGGGAACACAGTCTGTGGTCTATGTCCACACTTAACATACTACTTACTCAGCTTCCTAATGACCACATTGTTGTATCTGGTTCACAGAAGTGTTTGACACACAGCATTTAATACTTAAGCAGCTTTCTCATCTGTGCTTCACAGAACTGAGTGACAGATACCATTTAATACTCAGGCAGTTCCCTGATGACCACACTGTTGTGTCTGCTTCACAGGTCTAACTTCAGTCATGGACCTGGAACAAGAACTGCCATTAGACCACAATCTCCATAAACCTGAACATTCTGTTGGGTAGCTAAGGGCACAATGCAGACACATGGTGTAAGGCAGATATGGTGAGTATCATCCAATCCTCTTTTACATGAAGCAGCTAGAGCTAAGCTGGTAGCTACTCAATCCTGACATTTAAGGCAAGGGTGACCAGCCTCATCCTCACTTCATTGGCATTATGTGAATAATAAATACCAAACATCTCATCATCCTCTCTCATGTCTTGCTCACTCCTGGGAACCCAACAGCAGGGGATGACCATGATAGAAGTGCCTCCAGGCTACCTTCTCCTCGTACACCTTTCTCACACTCTCAAACACTCCTCTTCCTCTCCCTACTCTTTCTTCAAAGTAACGTTCCACTCTCATCTTCCACACCTAATACTGTTTGTCTTTAACAACACTGCCCTATCACTTTCACAAATTTTCTTTGGCATCCAACTTGGCATTCTTTTTATACATGTCCACACCACCTTTGTGTGTTCTTTTTTGTCCGCTCAACAATCCTGCACCTCTCTCCAATGCCTCTTTTCTTCCATTCCATTACCATTTCATTTCATTTATAAAGGCGCCAACATTCTTCCATGCATTAGCCTTGGTCACCTAATGGCAGCTCTCCATGTGCACGATCTCTGGCAGCCTCCCTATTCAGTTCCTTATCCCTGAGGTCACACTCAATCACCTCGTCCCAGGTTTTTTTCAGTCTGTCTCTCACAACCCTACCTCCCAGTGTTAACACTTCTCACTTTCTGCACCCAAATTTCATCTCCCATCTTCTCCACATGCCCAAACCATCCCAGTCTAACTCTCCTCATCACAACACCAATACACTCCAGTCCCATCTTAACTCTTCCATCATAAACCTAGCCCCACCAGGCCTCGCATTCAAGGATGCACTGCACATCCCCCTAATTACTGTCATTTCTGTATGTCTGAACCTGCAAATATCCTCTTTCTTTACTGCCCAGGTCTCACTACCATACACCATTACTCTCCTAACCATCAATCCATCCATTATCCAATCCTACGTTGCCCCAAGAGGAGCGCAGGAGCCCGGGGCTAGGCAAGTTGGTCCTGACATTTAAGATGAGAGTGACCAGCCTCACTCATTCCTGAGTGGCATTACATAAGCAATAAATCCCAACCACCCCTTGGATATAAACCTCACACAGGCTTAAACTGGTTGGAGTGCATTAATTACCCACTAAACCACTAGGTGCAATAATTTGGTTATACTGTATGGTTACCACCAAACGTAGTACAGTAAAAGTCCTCCAATCCAACCACCAATAATCCGAAAATCTCAATACTCCGAATTTGTCAAGGTGAATTTTTTTTTTATTTTCTGGGCTTTATTCAAGGATTTATCTGGCTTGTACTTGCCCTTGGACGTGGATGTACCTGCCTGCAGCTATTCAGCTATACTTCAATGCATTTCTGGTGAGTAAAACAATAACCCATATCATTTTAAGTGTTTATTTAATGGTCATGTACATACTTCTAGTGTTTTCAGAGGGCCCTTCCAATAGTAAAAAACAAAAATTCAATAGTCTGAAAACCCCCCGGTCCCTCGCGATTCGGTTTACAGGACTTTTACTGTATGGTTTCCTAGTGCACAGGAACCCAATTAGCTTGTCACTCAGTGTAGAATCACCCATAGGCAGAAGGAAGAGGAAAGAATGAAGGGACGAAAGACAGAAGAGGATGGAAGGAAGAAAGGAAAAGGCAGACACCCGAGAGAAGCGCTACATCGAGTGAGTGGCCTATCACATGCTGTATACAAAGATCCCGTAGCACAGAGAGAGAGCCTTCTCGATGTCAGGAAAGGCAACAGCTCCCTGAACTTCTTCCAACCACTCCCCACTCTAGCCACAGAGCTAGCTCCAGCCTCACCTCTAGAATATTACTTGTCTCCTTTGTAACAAAACTCTTCCACATACTCAAGAGACTCACCAGCATAATCAATCCTTCATGCCTGACTATCTCCACATGCTCTCCCTGACACACTGCACACATGAAATCAGCATTATCTCACAGTCTGCCTCTAATACCACTACATCTTTTATGCATCCACTTATCACAATCACTGTACAAGTTGGAATTACTTCCTACGTCCTTGTGGTAAACCGCACATGGCCACTCTCCCTCTTCTTTGACAGTAATGTCACCAACCCTAGATACCATCATCCTCGTTTTTGTTTTTGTTTTTTTTAATATATGCATTTACTCTTAAGTCCTTGTGCCCCATACTATCTCTCCACTTCCTAAATCTTTCCTCTGTCTCCCTTTCATTCTCTGCAGTCAACACCAAATCATACATCTCCCACGGGAGTCCATTTCTGAAGTTGTGTGAAAGGACTTGAAGCACCAACATAAACAGCAAGGGGCTCAAGACTGACCCATGATGCACACCAACATTCACAGAATACTCATCACTCATATCTCCATTCACTTTCACTCAGGTGTGAGCACCCACATTGATAGCCAAACCACTCCAACCAGCCACTCCTTGATCCGACACTTTTTCATTCCCCGCTTCACCAACTCTCTAGGGACTCTGTCAAAGGCCTTCTCCAAATCAACAAAAATGAAGTACAGCTGCCTTTTCTTTCGTATATATTTTTAACCTGAAGTTGTCGAATAATGAATGTGGCATCAGTGGTCCCTTTGCCTGGCATAAACCCAAATTGCACCTCATCATTATTCGCTAATCATACCTTCTAAAACACTCTCCATTACCTTCATTATCTGGTCCAAAAGCTTTATGCCTCTACAATTTCCTCTTTCCAGGGCATCACCCTTCCCCTTGTACACATTTACAATTACACTCTTCAGCCAACCATCTGAGATAACACACTCATATGTAATCATATTTATCAAATCAGTGACTAACCCCACTCCTATATCTCCTGAGGTTTTCAACATTTCCGCAGTCAATCCAGACACACCTGCTGCCTTCCCCACCTGTATCCCACTGGTACCTATTGCCCTGCTCACAGTAGCTGTGTCAGTCCATGGCCAAGGGTGAAACATTGGATCTGCTGGCTCCAAACCTTCCCTGACCCAGTGAAACTCCTCATTCAACAACCAGCTGTAATGCTCTCTCCAAGCATCTTTAATATCCCCACTTTTCATCACTACCTTTCCTTCACCATTCTTCACACACTGCTCACTTATAATATCCCTATTCTCCCTCGTCATCTGATCTGCCACCTTAAATATAGCAGGTAGTCTTCCTTTCCCCACTATTTAGGTTATCGAGTAAAAGTCTACCTATCTATTACAAGACTCCTTAATCCTGTAAGGGATGGCCACAAACAATTCGCCCCCATGTCACCCAGTCTCCCGCCATTTCACTGCCCTGCTCCCAGCTTACAACCCCCTCCCTCATATAGCTAACTCTCCACTCCATCCCTCCATCTCAACCTCGGCCTCCCTCTCCCACCCCCCCTCCACCTCACACATATACATGCTCCTCGTTAGTGTCTCGCACTCCGTCTTCTCCACATGGCCAACCCACCTCAATGTATTGCCCTTAATGCTTTCTATCATATCCATATTCACACAACAACACTCCTTCACTTCCTCATTTGTCAGTCTGTCTCTCCACATAACTCCACATGCTCCTCTCAAATAACTCATTTCTATTGCCCTCACTCTTGACTTGTGTCCTTCCAAGAAGGTCCAAGCATCACTCCCATACGTCATTGGTAACACAATACAGTACTGTACTGTCATGCAGTGACTATTTTACTTCCATGCTCACTTTTCTGTTTCTTATCACTGCTTTCAAAGAACCAGCAACCTTTCTTCCCTGTACCCTTTCAAGCACTTCACCCTCCAAACTTCCATCCTTACTCATCAAACTACCCAAGTACTGTACTTAAATGCATTTACACTTTCCATTTCCTCATCATCCAACATCACTGTACATCCAGTCACTTCTTTCTCTCAAAGACCATAACTTTACTTTTCCCTACATTCATCTTTAGATTCCATTTCTTACAAACTCTTCCAAACTCATTCACCAAGCTTTGCAGTTCCCCTTTGTCTTCACTTGACCTGTACCGTGCTGGGGAAAAAAATAAAATAAAAAAAAATAATATATACCCCTCTATGCCAGCTGATTTTGGATTTTTTTTTTTCTGGCTAAACAGGCTTTATACATCAATATAAGATCCCTAGCACTAATAAAATAATCACTAAAGCCAGAAAGTTGGTTGAATTGAGTTGAGTTGGTGCTACTCTACCTCTGAAATCTTCGAGGTTAATGGAGAGAAAAGTGTGTCTGTGATCTTGTGAACCCATTTTAGTTTTTTTTTCTTGCTAAATGGGCTTAATACATCAATGTAAGATCCCTAACGTTATTAAAAGTAACCACCAAAGCCAGAAAGTTGGCTGAATCGAATCAGGTTGGTGCCACTCGACTTCTGAAATCTTCAAGGTTACTGAGAGAGCATAGCGGCTGTGAGCTTGTGAACCAATTTTGATTTTTTTTTTAATGACTAAATGGGCTTAATACATCAATATAATATCCCTGGCACTAATAAAAGTAATTTATCAAAGCCAGAAAGTTGGTTGAATGAGTCAGGTTGGTGCCAATTGACCTATGAAATGTACAAGGTTACTAAGACAGCAGAGCAGTTGTGAGCCTGTGAAGAATGTCACTAGCCTCCCGCACTACTAAATCAGTGTTGTAAGCATAGTGAAAACATGTCTGAAGTTAGCGAGATACAGTAAGACCTCACTATAACGGACTAATTGGGGCCCAAGCCAGTCCGAAAAAAGCGAAATTCTGATTAAAGCGATATCCGGACTTACCCCTGCTAATCCGGACTTTTTCCGATATATCAGACATTAGTCCGGATTGCATCAGTGGTTTTCACCACCATTGCAGTACTGTACTGTGGTATACCTTCACTACATTAATCAAATGGTATAATAATACTGTACTGTGCACTGAAAAACATGTCTTTTACTTGTCTTATTGTGGTGAACATAGCTGAAGTGGTCAGGCAGTCCGGACTGCTTTCTGGCTTTATCGGACTTTTTCTGATATACTGTATAGGAGTTTAGTCCGGTAGCTCCTCGAGGCCGATAAAAGCGAATTCTGGTCTATTGAAGTCCGTTATATCGAGGTTTTACTGTATGTTATTACCTTTCATTTTACTTCGATTGCTTGCAATGACTTGTCAGTGTTGCAGGACAAAGATCTCCATCACTGGCGTTTTAGAGGGGGGGACGTACATCTACGTTGCTAGCATGGTACGGGTTAACAACACAGTACCGTATCATCAGCAAACAACAAGACAGAGTTTCTAAACGTTGTCCTTTCTCATTGAAGCCGCTTCAACATCCACTGCCCTACCTTCTATCTCTTTTATAACCCCAACAGACTGAACAACCATGGAGACATGACACATCCCTGTTTCAATCCAACATTCAGATAGAAAAACTTCACTGTTTATCATTCACATGCACTGCAGCCTTAGCACCCTCATACATACTCTTCACAGCACTCAAAAAATTCCAATTTACTCCATATATTCTTAATATTTTCCACACTCCTCATCTAACCACTCTGTTATATGCTTTATCCAAATATCTATCTATCTATTGCCAGACGCCTCAATCCCGAACGGGGTGGCCACAAACAAATCGCCTCCATGTCACTCTGTCCCCTGCCATTTCACTACCACGCTCCCAACTCACACCCCCCTCTCTCATATACCTCTCCACTCCATCCCTCCATCTCATCCTCGGCCTCCCCCTCCCTCTCGCCCCCTCCACCTCACTCACATACACTCTCCTCGTCAGTCTTTCACTCTCCATCCTCTCCACATGCCCAGACACCTTAACGTGTTTCTCCTAACGCTTCCCATCACGTCCTCAACCACACCACAACGCTCCTTCACTTCCTCATTTGTTAGTCTGTCTCTCCATGTGACTCCACATGCTCCTCTCAAATAACTCATTTCCACTGCTCTCACTCTTGACTTCTGTCCTTCCAACAGGGTCCAAGCTTCACTTCCATATGTCAGAGTTGGTATCACAATACTGTCATGTAACAACTTTTTCACTTCCATGCTCACCTCCCTGTTTCTTATCACTGCTTTCAACGAACCAGCAACCTTCCTTCCCTGCTGTACCCTTTCGAGCACTTCACCCTCCAGACTACCATCCTTACTCATCACACTGCCCAAGTACTTAAATTCACTCACATTCTCCATTTCCTTCCCATCCAATCTCACTGTACACTCACTGGCTTCACTTCTCTCGAAGACCAACACTTTACTCTTCCCCACATTCACCTTTAGATTCCGTTTCTTACACACTCTCCCAAACTCATCTACCAAGCCTTGCAGCTCCCCTTCGTCTTCACTCAACAACACAGTATCATCTGCAATATCCAAATATACTTTATCTAAATCCATGAAGGTTGCATAGTTCAGCTTCTTTCCCTCCTCTAGAAACTTTTCTACTAAAGTCCTAAGGATGAATATCTTTTCTTTTTTTCTTTTTTCTTTTTTTTTTTAAATGCAAGGAAGAAGGAACCAAAGGCCATGGGCCCGCATACTGTTCCTTCCAAGAAAGAAACAAAAAACAATACAAAAGAGAGCCAATCAAGATCCGTTCATTTCGAGATGCCTGGACACACTGCGTTTGAAAGACTGGAGATCATAGGAAGTAGGAAATACAGACAGAGGAAGACAGTTCCAGAGTTGACCAGTTGCATAAATGAAGGACTGGGAGTAACGGTTAACTCTTGCATTAGAGAGTTGGACAGAAAAGGGATGAGAGTTTGTTGCTAGACGGGTACTACGTGCCCGTCGTAGAGGTGGAGGGATGCAAGCAGACAGTTCAGAGGAACAGTGACCATTGAAGTAGCGATAGAAGAGAGATAAAGATGCAACAGTGCGGCGAAGAGACAATGATTGAAGGGAATCAGTAAGAGGAGGAGAGTTAATGAGACGAAAAGCCTTTGACTCCACCCTATTGAGAAGAGCTGCATGTGGGGAGCCTCCCCACACATGAGAGTTGTACTCCATACACGGGCGAATAAAACCCGTGTACAAGGTCAACAACTGTGCAGGGGTAAAGAAAGTACGGAATCGGCTTAGCACACCTAATCTCTTGGAAGCAGATTTCACAAGAGATGTAATATGTTCTTTCCAAGACAAATCCTGAGAGAATGAAATCCCAAGCATGTTCAAGGATGATGCAGGACATAACTGTTCATTATTAAACATTAGTGGGTAATCCTGAGGAAGATTTTGTCGGGTTGATAAGTGTAAGAACTGAGTTTTTGATGCATTAAAAATAACAAGATTATTTTTACCCCAGTCAGAGATACGAGCCAAATCAGACATTAGGTGTGCCATAGCCTCATCCCTTTTTTGTTGAAGTAACTGCTGAGATGGACGTTGCGGGAACCGAATGGAAAGGTGAAGGGTGGAATCATCAGCATATGAGTGGATAGGGTTAGATGTACAGCTTAGAAGGTCATTGATGAATAAAAGGAAGAGAGTAGGTGATAGGACAGAACCCTGAGGAACACCACTGTTGATAGGTCTAGGAGAGGAACGATGGCCGTCTACAACAGCGGCAATAGAATGACCAGAAAGGAAGCTAGAGATGAAGGCACAGATAGAAGGATAGAAACCGTAGGAGGGCAGTTTGGAAATTAAAGATTTATGCCAGACTCGATCGAAAGCCTTTGAGATGTCAACCGCAATGGCAAAGCTTTCACCAAAGTACCGAAAGGAGGATGACCAGGAGTCTGAAAGGTAGGTGAGAAGATTGCCAGTGGAGTGTTCCTGATGGAACCCATACTGATGATCAGAAAGAAGGTTGTGATAGGAAAGATGCTTTAAAATTTTTCTGTTAAGAATAGACTCGAATACTTTTGAGACAAAGGATGTTAAAGCAATTAGACAGTAAGTAGAGGGTTGGGAATGGTCACCCTTCTTTGGGACTGGCTGAATGAGAGCAAACTTTCAGCAAGAAGGAAAGGTACAAGTTGACAGACAACGCTGAAAGAGTTTACCTAGGCAGGGTGTAAGCACAGAAGGACAGTTCTTGAGGACAACAGGAGGGACTCCATCAGGCCCATATGCCTTGTTGGTATTGAGGCCAGTGATGGCAGAAAATACTGTATATCATCTGAAGAAATTTTAATGTCAGCTATGAGGAAGTCAGAAGGGGGAAGTGATGGAGGAACAGCACCGCAATCATCTAAGATGGAATTAGAGGAGAAAGCCTGAGTGAAGAAATCTGCTTTATCAGTAGAAGAAATAGCTACAGAGCCATCAGAGTAGAAAAGACATGGGAAGGATTATGAGGTAAAGTTGTTAGAAAGGTTTTTGGCAAGATGCTGGAAGGAGCGGGAAGAATTCAAGTTGGAGAGTTGAGAACATTTAGAGTGGATGAAATTATTTTTAGTAGAGTGAAGAACAGACCTAGACGATTCCAGGCAGAAACATAAGAAAGTTGTGATTCAGGGGTGGGATGGCTCCGGTACCTTTTATAGGCCCTCTCCTTGTTGCAGACAGCATTAGAACAAGCGTGATTAAACCAAGGCTTTCTTGCATTAGACAAAGGATATGAGAAAGGAATGTATGCATCCATGCCTGAGAGAATAACCTCCGTAATGCGTAAGGCACACGCAAATGGCTCCTGGCCATGGAAGCAATAATCATTTCAGGGAAAATCAAAGAAATACTGCCAGAGGGCCTCCCAATCCGCAGCTCCAAAGTGCCACAGACGACGTTTCTTTGGAGGATCCACAGGCCGTACCGGAGCGATAGGACAGGTTAAGGTAATAAGGTTATGATTGGAGGAGCCCAACGGAGAGAAAAGATTAACAGTGTAAGCAGAAGGATTAGTTGTAAGGAAGAGGTCAAGTATGTTGGAGCTCTCTCCAAGGCGGTCAGGGATACGGGTAGGGTGCTGTACAAGCTGCTCTAAGGCATTAAGGATAGAAAAGGTGTAGGCTTGTTCACCAGGTGGATCAGTGAAAGGAGAGGAGAGCCAAAGGTGGTGGTGAACACTGAAATCTCCTAGAATGGAAATTTCAGAGAAAGGAGAAATGGATAGAATGTGTTCTATCGCAGAGGTAAGATAGTCAAAGAATTTTTGATGGTCAGTAGAATTAGCCGATAAGTAAACAGTGCAGATATATTTAGTCAGAGAATGACAAGAGAGCCGAAGCCAGAGAGTAGAGAATTTAGAAGAATCAAGTTCAGGAACACGAGAGCAAGACTGGTCATTGAGTACATATACACAACAGCCACCTTTGGCTTTGAAATAAGTATAGAGAAAGTAGAAGGATACAGAAAAGGGTTTGTTGGCAGTTGCCTCAGATAGCTGAGTCTCTGTTAAGAAAAGAAAGTGAAGTTTAGAGGAGGAGAGGTGGTGTTCCACAGAAAGCTGAGAGGAAAGGCTGTGGATGTTGCAGAAATGAAAAAGAAGTGAGTCAGACAGTGGTTCCAGGCATCTCTCTGAGTCATCTGATCTACACAACTTCTTCCCTTCCTAAAACCTCCTTTTCTTCTCCAACTAATTCCTCTGTTATTTCCCTATCTTTGTCAGTTAGTATCCTATCATATACTTTTCCTATTAGCTACACTAAGAGGAAAATATCCCTATGATTACCACACACTTCTTTTTCCCCTTTTCCTGTGTATAAGGGAATAATTATACAGGTTGACATTCAAAAATCCGGCCATCGAAAATCCGGTTCCTTCAGATTTCTGGCATGGATTTCGGAGCGCATTTTCAAATTTACCGTGTTGTCGCGCCACTGTTTTCTAGAGGCGCCGTTTATGTTTTGTTGGTGCTGTACTCCAGAATCAGCTGTTGGGTCTTGCTTGCACCTGCTAACAGGCATTCCTGCTCATTTGTTCTCATTTTATCATTATTTGCTGCTGTATAGCCCCATTATGCATTCAGCAAAGAAAAGAGGTGCCGTAAAACGTAAACATCGTGCGTTGTCGATCGCAGAGAAAGTGGAAATGCTAAAAAAAAATTAATAGCGGCGTGTCTGTGCGAACCATTTGTGAAACATAAGACATTAAAATTCTGTAGAACTATTTTATTTAGTTGGAGAACATTAAAATTTCATTTGCTTTTCATTTAGTGTTTAATTATCTTTCTTTAAAGGACTGTACAGGTAGTAATTTTCTGTTGAATGTGTACAGCATATATAACCATAAAAAATCCGTCATTTTTGAAAATCTTGCACTCCTCAGGTCCGGAGGTTGCCGGATTTTTTAATGTCAACCTGTACCTGACCTCAAATCCTCTAACAGGACTCTACCTTCTTCCCAGGCCAATCTGCACATCTCCCATATCCATTCTACACTATCTCTCCCCCATTCTAAAGCATTTCACCACTCCATCAATTCCTGGGGCTTTCCCATTTTGACTTTCTTCATTGCTTCCACTACATCCATCCTACTTCCAAAAAATAACCAGAAAATTATAAATGAATGGGTCAGTTTTGTGAGCTACATTTCTCCATCCAGGAAATCTGACACAGCCACACTGAAGACTATGTTATTCTGAATCTATTCCACTAAACATTTGTTTTCGGAAATGTATACTTAACATAAAAATCCTATACAATATTACCTTGGATCCCCCCTCAGTTTCAAACTTTCACGTCGGTGTTTCTCCCTGTCACGGCAGCTTCCGGGCGTGACGTCACGCCACTACTGCGCATGCTCGGGCATCACGGCCAATGAAATTAAAATCAGCCAAAAGGCAGACCAATTAAATCACAGAGAGTGTTAGATATTCAAATTTCAAACATCCCTTACTTTAGTCAGTTCCATGATGGCATCCTCTTCCAATGGGTGTGCTGTGACTGAATACGAGACCATCTCTCGTTTTTTTAAGAATAATCAGGAAACTGTGACTTTCCTACATAGTCATGATGTTCTGCCTTCCTCCCCGAACTGTAAGAAGCGTGGAGGTGACCTACATTATTGACAGGACCTTCATCGGTGGTACTGTAAGAATTTTAAGAGTTATGCAAATTCAAAGAAGCAGAGGGCATGTGGGTTTAGAGTATCAGATTACTTGGGAACTTTACCCTTCCACCTCATCCTCTTCTGATGACATTTAAGGTAAGGTTAGGTTTGGTTGGGTTTGGTTAATGTTAGGTTAAGTTAATAAAATGGGGGGGTCTGGGGGGGCTTTGCCCCCCTAGTTAGAGTATATGGTTCAACCCATATCCCCAATTTTGAAACCAAAAATATTTTTTCTGGTCAAGTTTAGTGTGATTTGAATTTTTTTTTTTTTTTAATTTCACTCGATTTAGGGATAGGCTTGGGTAGGCCTATCTCCAAAACGAGTGATTTCCGACAAAAATGAAGGTAAAATTCATTCAAATCACACTAAAATTGACCAGAAAAAATATTTTTGGTTTGGAAACGGAGAAATGCAGTTTTCTGATAACTGACGGAAGAATGATTTAAATGCTTCTGCTGCTTGAAGCGTATATTTACTAATTATAAAACTGGTGGCGACCATCATCCACTCACTTGATGTAGTGCTGCCTACTTCCTTAGCCTTTATCATTCTTTTTCTGTGCCTACCCTCCTCTCTTCCTATTTCTCCCATCTTTCCTGTCACTTCTTATTGCTTTTCTTTCCTTTACAGGTGACTTTACATTGAGTGACAAGCCAAATGGTTTCCTGTAAGTCAAGAAATCATTTACAACGCTGGGTGGTAACCATATAGCAAAATCATACGTGCTCCCTACGTGTCAACAAGTGGGTTGGTGGAGGGTTAGTGCCCCTCCCTGTAAAACAAATAACTCAAAGTCAAATGGCCACCCCTTACGGGATTATGGCGTCTGGCAACAGATAGACAGACAGAAAACTAAAGCTTGGCAAGGTACACAGAGAGAGAAGAAATACCGCTACGGGCCGAAAATCAATATGGGTTGGAAAATAGTCAGCATTTACCTCGAGAAAGAATGTGAGCAGAAGCACAACTCTGACATACAGACGGTGGTAAAAAAATCCTCCTTAACCACAGTGGTGAGCTCCTGTATGTGGTTGTCAGGTTCCGGGACAATTCGCCGCCAGGACAATTCGCCATCACAACAAAAACAAACACAACTCGCCTCAGGACTCTTCGGCGACTGGACGATTCCCCGTCATTATAGTTCCATTTCAGTTTATTTAGCATGTATACTAGTTTCTGAGTTACTTGAGTTATAAAAGTGATGGTGGTTTATTGTTTTTATAGTTAAATTGTGGCATCAGATAGTCGGTGATACTGAATCAGGCGATGTACGGTGTTTAACTTCAATGTTTATTTGTTTAACAATACTGGTAAGACAGGGTGCCAACGAAGTTAGTTTGGGGTGTGAAAGATAAGAATGGTAGATTACTAGTGGAGAAGGGAGAAAAGGTGAACAGATGGAGAGAACACGTTAATGAGTTGCTGAACACAGAGAATGAAAGTAATGCAAGTATAATTGGCTGGGGAATGGCTGGGAGAAGGAGGGTTGTGAGAAGAGAGGAAGAAATCAGAAGGATGGAAGTCGTGGTGTAATGCTGAAAATGTTAGTGTGTAATTTAAGTATAAGTAGTTTAAGTGTAATATAAGTTAGTATAAGTATAGTGTAAGTGTAATATATGTGCAGTTTACGTTAGGTTATGTATGATGTAAGTGTAATTCTGGACCCTGTTAAGATGGTGCAATATATGGGAAGTGGACCGTGTCATTCCTTTTTGGGCTTGTTTTTAGTTGAAGTGTAGTAGGGGAGTATTATTGTTAATATGTGGAGCGAGTTGGATGCGCAAATTCATGTCTGGTTCCGATAAAAAGGCGAAGAAAGTTGATTTGAGATTATAATTCGCGAGGAGTCGTATGTACACTTGGAATTTAGAATTTTGTAGTTGTGTTTGTGTTTATCATCTTGTTGTACTAAATAATAATGTCTAAGAGCTTTGGTAAAGTCTGATTATTGATTATGGTCATTGTTAGCCGCGAAATTAATTTATTTTCCACTGTCGCCAGATCATGTAGGCCAGTACCAACACGAACAAAGGAAAACTATGTCAATGTGTGACTTTAGGCAGCGTTTTAAATTGTTAGACCCATGTTATTGCCACAAAATTTAAATCATCATAAGTCATTTTGTCTAAGTAAAGGACTGTGTAAATTCCTTGTTGCAAAATTCCTGGACGATGGTATAACAAGCTGACTGTAGAGTAATTGGTCGAGGTCAGAACCGGTTGTAAGAACGTCACGGGTTTTTGCGGGGCGTCCTGCCCACAATGCATCACTTCTGAGCTGAACCTCATGGAGTTGGAACTCCGCAGGTATGGTCCCGAGTATTCACGGTATTTCTCCCCCATACGTCACAATAATTAATTGTCATTCTAACTATTTATAAAGTAAGTTGTCTGATAATATTTATCAATGCTATTATATGACTTCAGAGCTGAACCTCATGGAGGACGGAACTCCGCAGATGGTGTGTATATGTGGCGACACCAAGTCGGGATTGCTGTCTGGGTAACATTCTGCAGTTCCTAGTGCCAAAGCCCTTACACGTTTCCACTTAGTTCCTTTCAATTCACAGTGTCGATAAAAGTTGTCGTATGGTCCACTTAGTAAGCCTTTATTCATGAAGTGTAATATTTTGGTTATAAGTGAGTGAGAAGTGGAGTGTTGTATTCCTCTATAATGCAGAGTACTGCAAGCGCTGAGTCCACATATTAAATTGATCTTGGGCATCTGATTATTTACATAGATATGTTATGTTGTGCAAACCCATGGAAATTAGGGATGATTTCTTTTAATGTAGAGTAAACTGTGTAACACGTTGTAAAGCTGGGTATTACTATGAGTCCTTTTGAGACCGTGGTTTATGTGAGTGTCTCCTATGGTTGTAATTTTCTATGACGAGTACCTCGTGACGAGTTAAGAGATCGTGTTGAGTAAATTCTTTATGAACGTGTGTTTTGTATCGGGCGAGTAGTACTTCTGTGAGCTGATAAATCAACATCTTGTTGAGTGTAAAGCCCAAGGAACTTCTGTAGTGGTATACTCTTAAATAATTTCTTTGTACTGTGATATGTGAGTCAGGTGATTTGTAAACTGTGGAGAAGAGCTTCCATTCTCTCAGATATTCTGGTGGTATCGGAGACTAAAGTTTCACTATGCTCCAGTAATTAATTCTTGTTCGTTGTTCTATTCATTCTGTGTAATTTAAGGTTAGCAATATAGATAAGTATACTTTTCGTATGTGTTTGGTATAAATCCTCTGGGGAGTAATTCATGAGACCGAGTGGCCCGCAAGGCATGTTTCATCTATATAATCCACGCTCTCGTATATTATTCTCACGCTACCCTGTTACTGCCGTAGGCCTCATTGTCCCCTCTTCCATCGTACGGGACTAATATCTTTAATACTTTTTTTTTCCCGGCAACCGCTGGGTGGTGGCAGCATACCAAATTATTTCAATTATTATCTGTTGATGTTTCTTCTTGGTGTTAATCAAATTAACGAGGCCTTCTTAATAACTCTAGGATATCTACTTTGGCAGTAAACAGAAAACACCGAATTAAATTCATTCAGTCTAAGTACCGCCCAGACACTGGTGTCAAATGCGGTGAGATAGTAGTTAGATTATATTCGTTATAAGGGATAGTAAAATTTTGCACCCTTACAGTGGCAGCAATGAAGAAAGTTAAAATGAGGAAAGCCCCAGGAAATGATGGAGTGTGTGGTGAAATGCAGAAGCATGGGGGAGAGATAGTAATGGAGTGGATGTGGAAGGTGTGCAGATTGGCCTGGGAGGAAGGCAGAGTCCCAGAGGATTGGAAATCAGGTATAATTATTCCCCTGTACAAAGGAAAAGGAGAAAAAGAAGTGTGTGGTAATCATAGGGGCATTTGCCTTCTTAGTGTAATAGGAAAAGTATATGGTTGGATACTTATTAACAGAGTTAGGGAAATAACACGAGGATTTAGTTGGAGAAGAACAAGGTTTTAGGAAGGGAAGAGGTTGTGTAGACCAGATATTCATTCTTAGGTCTTTGGTGGAAAAGTTTCTAGAGAAGGGAAAGAAGTTGTATGCAGCCTTCATGGATTTGGAGAAGCATATGACAGGGTGGCTAGACAAGGATTGTGGAAAGTGTTAAGAATATGTGGAGTAGATGGGAAGTTGTTGAAGGCCGTGAAGAGTATGTATGAGGCTGCTAAGGCCACAGTGTGTGTGAATGGCAAACTGAGTGAATTTTTCCAGTTGAAGGCTGGATTGAAACAAGAATGTGTCATGTCTCCATGGTTGTTCAATCTGTATATGGATGGGGTTAGAAAAGAGATACAAGGTCAGGCAGTGGATGTTGGAGTGGCCCTAGTGAGAGAGGACAGTCTTTGGAAACTCCCAGTACTGTTATTTGAAGATGATACTGTGTTGTTGAGTGAAGATGAAGGGGAGCTGCAAGGCTTGGTAGATGAATTTGGGAGAGTGTGTAAGAAACAGAATCCAAAGACAATACTCGTATTTACAGAAGTTTTGTGTCAGTGGGCAAGAGTGCACATAACTACTATACATACATACACCCATACTGGCAGGCTGGGCAGTCCTTGCAACACAAGTAATATCCTTGGGAGACCAGACCGTTACTTATGGCCCACCCTGTATAATATCCCAGTCCAGTATCTGAAA
>JAGKTI010016451.1:0-19433 GCA_018397915.1 Birgus latro
TTCATGCATGGTTTTTAAGTGCACCAGCTATGAAAAAGGTGAATGCCATTGATTTGTGTGCAAGATGATTACCATAAAGATTTTCATATCAAACCTGTTTTCAGCATGCTGTAAATGGGTTGAAAAATTACCCTAAATGTTAATCATAATTTCCTGCTTTCAATTTAATTTTTTCATGCATGGTTTTTAAGTGCACCAACTATGAAAAAGGTGAATGCCATTGATTTGTGTGCAAGATGATTTCCATAAAGATTTCCATGTCTAACCTGTTTTCATCATGCTGTAAATGGGTTAAAATAGTACCCTAAATGTTAATCATAATTTCCTGCTTTCAATTTAATTTTTTCATGCATGGTTTTTAAGTGCACCAGCTATGAAAAAGGTGAATGCCATTGATTTGTGTGCAAGATGATTACCATAAAGATTTTCATGTCTAACCTGTTTTCAGCATGCTGTAAATGGATTAAAAAATTACCCTAAATGTTAATCATAATTTCCTGCTTTCAATTTAATTTTTTCAAGCATGGTTTTTAAGTGCACCAGCTATGAAAAAGATGAATGCCATTGATTAGTGTGCAAGATGATTACCATAAAGATTTTCATGTCTAACCTGTTTTCAGCATTTTTTTTTTTTTTTGTCCGACTCTGGGCATAGGCTTCACAGCCTGCTATCAAGGCCCAGTCGTCCTCCTACAATCTACATATCACCACTTCGGCGCTTAACACCCACCGTCCATATTGAATATATGCTAGGGCTGTCTCATACAGGACTGGTGTATTGGTATTAGCGGGGTCATTTTTACGACATGTTGGCGACATGTCGGCGGGTCTTCTGGTAGATCAGTAAAGCCTGATTTAATGAAATTCAAATCCTTAAATTGTTCCCTGCACCAGCGAGGATTCGAACCTGGGTCCCACGGGACCGCAAGCCAACTCTCTACCAATCGAGCTACCGCCTCCCCTAAATGCTGTAAATGGGTTAAAAAATTACCCTAAATGTTAATCATAATTTCCTGCTTTCAATTTAATTTTTTCATGCATGGTTTTTAAGTGCACAAGCTATAAAAAAGCTGAATGCTAGTGAATTTCATGTCTGGTCATAACTTAGCCTAACCTAACCTAACCTAACCATTTTTCTTGTAACAATTTACATCATTTACTGTATTTGATGCTTTGTATCCAATAATTTAGTGCATAAAATGTGAGAAAAGATGATTTCCATGTCTGATACTTACTTATACTATGGTGGCAAGTTCTGAGCACCTATGCCTTACTCACCTCTAAATCATCATTTTTTGGTTAAAATTCAATTAATTCATGCTTTGTGTGCATTATTTATGTGAAAAGGGACCTAAATAAGTGCTATATATGTCTGGTAGGGAGGTAGGAAGGTAGTTTTCTGATTTAGGTTAGGTTAGGTTATGGTTATGAATGACCAGTGCTGGAGCTTCATGACCAATATTCGGACAAAACCA
Source organism: Birgus latro (assembly GCA_018397915.1). Lineage (NCBI taxonomy): Eukaryota > Metazoa > Arthropoda > Malacostraca > Decapoda > Coenobitidae > Birgus > Birgus latro. The sequence goes on from JAGKTI010016451.1 coordinate 1,476, forward strand.
GTGTCCGGACATGCCTTTGGCTCTATTACGTCGAATAGTGGAGGGATTACTGTATTTTTCCTGAAGCTGTTGAACAATGAATATGGCATCAGTGGTCCCCCTGCCTGGCATAAACCCAAACTGCATCTCATCAATATTCACTCTGTCTCTAATCATACCTTCTAGAACACTCTCCATTACTTTCAACTTAAGTTTTATACCTCTGTAATTTCCCCTTTCCAAGGCATCGCCCTTCCCTTTGTACACATTTACAATTACACTCTTCAGCCAATCATCAGGGACAACACACTCATATTTAATCATATTTATCAGGTCAGTGACCAACCCCACCCCAGCATCTTCTGAGGCCTCCAACACTTCGGCAGCCAACCCAGACACACTTGCAAGTACTGGACATGAACTTGGTAGGCTAGTGCAGAGTTTTGCTAAGGTCTGTGAACATCATACCTTGAGAGTCTATCTATCTATATACCTAGGCTGCTTTCCCCAAGGAAAGAGTAACGTGATGGCTATTGAGAGAGAAGGTGACTCCCAGTGCAATGTTACAGTGAATGGAGAGAGGCTGGAATTGGTGAGATAGTTCAAATGCCTGGGTACAGTGATAGAAAAGAGAGGAAAATGTGCAAAAGAAGTTAAAAGTAGAGGGCAGTTTGTGCAATGAAGGCCTTGATAAGAAAGAGAGGCTTGAGTGTTGCAGCTGCACAAGGCTTGCATTAAGGAGTGTTAGTGCCATCTTTAATATATGGATGTGAGACTATGGTGTGGCATGAAAATGAAAAGTCAAGAGTAAGAGCAGTGGAGATGGGACTGCTGAGGAATATATGTGCAGTACAGAGGGTGGATAGGATACGAAATAATGTGATTCGTGAAAGATGTGGAGTGAGGAAGTCTGTGGACACCAGAATCGAAGAGTGTGTACTGAGATGGTATGGTCATGTGGAGAGAATGGATAACAATAGAGTGGTGAAAAAGGTATATCTGAGCGAATTTGAAGGAGGGAGGAGGCGAGGTAGGCCAAGAAGAAGGTGGAGAGGTATGGTGGATGAGTGTGTGAGGAAGAGAGGTTTGGAAGTTGGTGAGGCTAGGGAATTGACGAGATCGAGCTGCCTGGATGAATGTTGTGAGGAGGAGTGCATGATCAGGGATTTGGCACCCGTTTTTAACGTGGCAGTGTCTGGATTGACTCTATTGGACAAGTTTATGTGAAGCTACAAAACATGGTGAATGTGTTTGGCATATCTGATAGAGCCAGGATTCTGGGGGGCATGAATGATGAGTGAATGGAAGTGTGGCCCATTGGATTGGGCAAATTTGGGCTGTCTGGACATTGCTACTCCTCACTCTGCCCTAGGGTTGGAAAGGAGGTTCAGATGATGATGAAGATATTATTTTTCATTTTGTATAAAAGTGGTCATTTGTCATGTTGACATATATCCTTTTCTATAAGATTCTCTCTCATCTTAACATTATTTACCTTAGAATATTTGTGTTTGTTTATACTGTAGGTTAGTGCCATTTTTGTCTCAGTACCCAGATGAGTTAGGTTAAATCTGCATGACAAATGTATGAAGTTTCGTCTCAGTTTGTGCATCAGATATTAAAAATGTGAAATCTGTGATTGGACTGTCCTGTTATTATTATTATAATTTTTGTTATTTTTATTATTATTATTATTGTCAGCAATATGTGGATCAAGTATTTGCAGTGAGATAGATAGTGGAAAAGGCTTGTGAGAAGGACTATAAGGTGTTTATGGCATTCATGGATCTGGAAAAAGCATGCAACAAACTTCACCCTAGTATCTCCTGAGGCCTTCAACATTTCAGCAGTCAACCTAGACACACCTGCCCCCTTCCCCATCCGCATTCTGCCTATTGCCTCACTCACAGTAGCAGCGCCAATCAAAGCCCAAGGGCCAAACACTGGGTCTGCTGGCTCCAAACCTTCCCTATCCCAGTCATTCTCCTCATTCAACAACCGGCTATAATGCTCTCTCCATGCCTCTTTAATATCCCCAACACTGTTCACCACTACCTCAGTGAGTTCATACGATCTTTGATTGTTTAAGTACCATATTTCCTTCATTTATGTAATAATACAATTTCCCATTTACCATTTTTCCTTACAAATGTACATTCACCACCTAAAAACATGACAGTGATCAATACTCAGGCAACATAATACTCACATGTAGGATGTCCCTAAGCTGAGATGGACACAACCTTCCGTTTCTATTATGTTTTGATAAAGAAGCCACTTTTTCTCCAGTATTATACATAGATAATTCAGTAAATATCCTATCTTCAGTAAAGTAACACAAAAATTGTATAATAGAAGGGTAATTCAAGTTGACCTCACTTTTGCACTTTACATTAAGTTATCTGATGAGTGGTGGCATCTTTTTCCAGTTTGTGGGGGCTCCCATTCAGAATACATTCCAAAAGTAATGTAGCAGTTACTTGATGATTACTCATGGAAAAAACATCCTATTTTAAGGGTTAAAGATATATTGATCATGAGTGTCACAGTAAAATGATATTAAATGTTAAATAACTTTTTTGTTTTGTTTATAACACTTCATGTTGTCACAGAGATTTGCCAACCAGCCCTTAATAAGACAAAGACATGGCATTTTTTCTTTAGCTGTTTTTATACACATTTCCATATGCCTTTTATTGCTCAGCAAATTGAATGCCCTTAATAAGACAAAGGCACTGCATCTTTTCTTTAGCTGTTTTTATATACATTACCATATGCCTTTTATTGCTCAGCAAACTAAATAGCCATAATTTTTTCTTTTTTTTTTCCCACATAGTATAAATGAGTTCCATGCAAGATTAGGGTTCACTGGACAGTGTTATTAACTTCATGGAGATGCTGGTCTAATGGCAGCTGTTGTTCCAGGTTCACAGCTGGAGTCAGAGCAGTAAATCATCGTAAACACTGTCGTCATCAGGGTACTGCCTGAGTAATGGATGATAAGTATAAAACAGGAGTGAGGGCACATCTTATGTTGTGTTAGCACATCCAACAAGAGGTACCCAGGCCAACAGCTTATGGGTTATTATCCATGTAGTGTCCTGTGGAAGATTTGTTTTTCCCACAAAGGATCTGATCATGGATGATTTACCTGGTGTGGTATCCTTTGCAGTATCTGTTTCCACAGAGACAGTAGGTAGCAGCTGTTGAAATAAGGAAGATGGTGGTAATATCCGTCTGAATTGGCAGCTTGACTTAGCAGTGATAGCCTGTTTGTTTAAAGTTATGGTTCAGAAGCATTCATGTGTTAGCAATATTTAATCCTTTGGCTGCATTAGGTAACTGGTCACCCTACTAATTATTCTTTGTGATGTGTCAGGTGACTTCAGTCCACAGCTAAAAAATTTTCTATACACATATCTGTTGTTTGTTTATAAATACAGTGTTTTGATTTCATTTATGTGCCAACAAACAGTGTATATGTGTCTAGTGTACTGTATATATACAAGTGAAAAACCCTGCTTGAAGTAAATAATCTCGTCATTATATCAGTTAGAAAATAGCAAAAATTATTTTCTTATTTCTTTCTCAGAAAGTTATAATTTCCTTGTACAAATACAGTAAATTTTGATCTCTCTGATGTGCCAACAAACAGTGTACGTGTGTCAAGTGCAGATATACAAGTGAAAAATCTTTGCTTGATTTAATCTCGTCATTATTGCAAAATTACACTAGCAAAAATTAATTATTTTAGCATTTTTTCCCCTGATAATCACAATTTTGTCATAGAGAAAGGTGCATTTTTATCATTATCACATACAAAAAATAGAAACTTCATGGTCATTTCCTGCTGGAAAAGTAACAACAAATTTATAATTAGCACATTCATTTTTCAGGAATTTAGGCTGCATAATAATAGGTCGTGGCCAAAGGGTTAAAGGAATAATAGTCTGTGTTGAAATTTCATCCTTTTTTATGTAATTATAATTATTATCCAGTGTGATGAATTTTTGACAGTTATTGTTCGGTTGTAATGGGAGCATCTTATGACTGAGCATTGGTACAATAAAGGTAAGTCATCCTATTGGTGGTAGATAGTAAGATAACACCAAGGTAGAGTAACTGAATTATATTGGAAGGTGGTAGTTTAGGGATGTGGAAGGAATGATATAATGGAGTGGGTAAAGAAAGAACTCCATGTAGTTTTAGAATGTGAGATGGATGACAAAATAAAGGAGGTGGTTAAGGAAGAAGATGTACAGTCAGAGTTTGAGATGGGTGACAAAATATTGGAGGTGGTAAAGGAAGAATCAGATGTACAGTCAGAGTGTGAGGTGGGTGAAAAAATATACGTAAGTGACAATGAGATTCTCCTGGACACAGTGTCCTCAGCTGAAATTAAGCAGTTCAGATGTTTAGAGAGTGGAAAAGCATTTCCTTTTAACAACAGTCTTATCCAACATGCAGTTGTTCATTCATATTTCAAGTGTGTTGCATGTGGTAAACAATTTGCAAACAAGCGTGATCTTACTAATCACATGTTAATTCATTCAGGTGTGAAGAATTTCAAGTGTGATAAATGTGGAAAACGATTTGCAATGATGGGTGATATCACTAACCACCAATTAATTCATTCAGGAGTGAAGAATTTCAATTGTGATGAATGTGGTAAACGATTTACACAGAAGCGTGATCTTAGCAGACACATGTTAATTCATTCTGATGTGAAGAATTTCAAGTGTGATGAATGTGGTAAACGATTTGTACAAAAGGATGGTCTTACCAAGCACATGTTAATTCATTCAGGAGTGAAAAATTTCAAGTGTGATGATTGTGGTAAACAATTTGCACTGAAATGTAATCTCACCAGACACGTGTTAATTCATTTAGGAGTGAAGAATTTCAAGTGTGATGAATGTGGTAAGCGATTTGCACAGAAGGGTACTCTCAACGAACACCTGTTAATTCATTCAGGTGTGAAGAATTTCAAGTGTGATGAATGTGGTAAACAATTTGCACAGAAGAGTGGTCTTACAAAACATCTATTAATTCATTCAGGAGTGAAGAATTTCAAGTGTGATGATTGTGGTAAGCGATTTACACTGAAGAGTGATCTTACCAGACACATGTTAATTCATTCAGGTGTGAAGAATTTCAAGTGTGATGAATGTGGTAAACTATTTGCAAGGAAGGGTGATATCATTCATCACCAATTATTTCATTCAGGAATTAAGAATTTCAAGTGTGTTGCATGTGGTAAACAATTTGCATGTAAGGGTGATCTTACCAAACACATGTTAATTCATTCAGGAGTGAAAAATTTCAAGTGTGATGAATGTGGTAAACAATTTGCACTCAAGAGTAGTCTCACCAGACATGTGTTAATTCATTTGGGAGTGAAGAATTTCAAGTGTGATGAATGTGGTAAGCAATTTGCACAGAAGGGTACTCTCAACAAACACCTGTTAATTCATTCAGGTGTGAAGAATTTCAAGTAAGATGAATGTGGTAAACAGTTTGGTCAGAGATGTCATCTCACCAGACACCTATTTAATCATTGTGGAGGGAAGAAGTTCTAGTGTGGTTAATGTGGTAAACAGTAGACTCAGTTCATGTCATCCGATACTATTTAATTCATTAAGGAGTGAAGAAATTCAAGTGTGATGAATGAGGTAAACAGTTTCATTATAATTTTTTTTTTCACTTTTTTTTTTTTAATACAAGGAAGAAGGAACTAAAGGCCACAGGCCTGCATACTGTTCCTTCCAAGAAAAAGCAAAAACAGTACAAAAGAGAGCCAAATTCAAGATCCATTCAATTCGAGATGCCTGGACACACTGCGTTTGAAAGACTGGAGATCATAGGAAGTAGGAAATACAGACAGAGGAAGACAGTTCCAGAGTTGACCAGTTGCATAAATGAAGGACTGGGAGTAATGGTTAACTCTTGCACTAGAGAGTTGGACAGAAAAGGGATGAGAGTTTGTTGCTAGACGGGTACTACGTGCCCGTTGTAGAGGTGGAGGGATGCAAGCAGACAGTTCAGAGGAACAGTGACCATTGATGTAGCGATAGAAGAGAGATAAAGATGCAACAGTGCGGCGAAGAGACAAACGTTGAAGGGAATCAGTAAGAGGAGGAGAGTTAATGAGACGAAAAGCCTTTGACTCCACCCTATTGAGAAGAACTGCATGTGGGGAGCCTCCCCACACATGAGAGTTGTACTCCATACACGGGCGAATAAAACCCGTGTACAAGGTCAACAACTGTGTAGGGGTAAAGAAAGTACGGAATCGGCTTAGCACACCTAATCTCTTGGAAGCAGATTTCACAAGAGATGTAATAAGTTCTTTCCAAGACAAATCCCGAGAGAATGAGACCCCAAGCATGTTCAAGGATGATGCAGGACATAACTGTTCATTATTAAACATTAGTGGGTAATCCTGAGGAAGATTTTGTTGGGTTGATAAGTGTAAGAACTGAGTTTTTGATGCATTAATAATAAGATTATTTTTACCCCAATGAGAGATACGAGCCAAATCAGACATTAGGTGTGCCATAGCCTCATCCCTCTTTTGCTGAAGGAACTGCTGAGATGGACATTGCAGGAACCGAATGGAAAGGTGAAGGGTGGAATCATCAGCATATGAGTGGATAGGGTTAGATGTACAGCTTAGAAGGTCATTGATAAATAAAAGGAAGAGAGTAGGTGATAGGACAGAACCCTGAGAAACACCACTGTTGATAGGTCTGCGAGAGGAACGATGGCCATCTACAACAGCGGCTATAGAACGACCAGAAAGGAAGCTAGAGATGAAGGCACAGATAGAAGGATAGAAACCATAGGAGGGCAGTTTGGAAATTAAAGATTTATGCCAGACTCAATCGAAAGCCTTTGAGATGTCAAGTGCAATGACAAAGCTTTCGCCAAAGTTCCGAAAGGAAGATGACCAAGAGTCTGAAAGGTAGGTGAGAAGATCGCCAGTGGAGCATCCCTGACGGAACCCATACTGACGATCAGAAAGAAGGTTGTGACAGGAAAGGTGCTTTAAAATTTTCCTATTAAGAATTGACTCAAAAACTTTTGAGACACAGGATGTTAAAGCAATTGGACGATAATTAGAGGGTTGGGAATGGTCACCCTTCTTTGGGACTGGCTGAATGAGAGCAAACTTCCAGCAAGAAGGAAAGATACAAGTTGAGAGACAAAGGCAAAAGAGTTTACCTACGCAGGGTGTAAGCACAGAAGGACAGTTTTTGAGGACAACAGGAGGGACTCCATCAGGACCATATGCCTTTTTAGTATTGAGGCCAGTGATGGCAGAAAACACATCAGCTGAAGAAATCGTCTTAGGTGGAATTGGAGGAGAAAGTCTGAGCAAAGAGATTTGCTTTATCAGTAGAAGAAATAGCTACAGAACCATCAGAGTACAAAAGAGGAGGGAAGGATGATGAGGTAAAGTTGGTAGAAAGGTTTTTGGCAAGGTGCCAGAAGGAGCGAGAAGAATTCGAGTTGGAGAGTTGGGAACATTTAGCACGGATGAAATTGTTTTTAGCAGAGCGAAGAACAGACTTAGCACAATTCCGGGCAGAAATATATAAAAGGTGTGATTCAGGGGTGGGTTGGCTTCGGTACCTCTTATAGGCCCTCTCCTTGTTGCGGACAGCATTAGAACAAGCGTGCTTACACCAAGGCTTTCTTGCATTAGTTAGAGGATATGAGAAAGGAATGTATGCTTCCATGCCCGAGAGAATAACCTCCGTAACGCGCAAGGCACACTCAGATGGCTCCCGACCATGGAAGCAATAATCATTCCATGGAAAATCAAAGAAGTACTGCCTGAGGGCCTCCCAATCTGCAGCTCCAAAGTGCCACAGGCGGCGTTTCTTTGGAGGGTCCACAGGCCGTACTGGAGCGATTGGACATGTTAAGGTAATAAGATTATGATCGGAGGAGCCCAACGGAGAGAAAAGATGAACAGTGTAAGCAGAAGGATTAGTTGTTAGGAAAAGGTCAAGTATGTTGGAACTCTTTCCAAGGCAGTCAGGGATATGGGTAGGGTGCTGTACAAGCTGCTCTAGGTCATTAAGGATAGAAAAGATGTAGGCTTGTTCACCAAGTGGACCAGTGAAAGGAGAGGAGAGCCAAAGGTGGTGGTGAACATTGAAATCTCCTAGAATGGAGATTTCAGAGAAAGGAGAAATGGATAGAATGCGTTCCATCGTAGAAGTAAGATAGTCAAAGAATTTTTGATAGTCAGTAGAATTAGGAGATAAGTAAACAGCACAGATATATTTAGTCAGAGAATGACAGGAAAGCCGAAGCCAGAGAGTAGAGAATTCAGAAGAATCAAGTTCAGGAACACGAGAGCAAGATAGATCGTTGCGTACATATACGCAACAGCCACCTTTGGCTTTGAAACGAGAATAGAGAAAGTAGGAGGATACAGAAAAGGGTTTGCTGTCAGTTGCCTCAGACAGCTGAGTCTCAGTGAGAAAGAGAATGTGAGGTTTAGAGGAGAAGAGGTGGTGCTCGACAGCGTGAAAGTTAGAGGAAAGGCCGCGAATGTTACAGAAATGAAGAAGGAGTGAGTCAGACAGTGGTTCCAGGCAGCTCTTTGAGTCGTCATCGGGAGAGGGGCGGATGGTGGGGGCATTTATGGTCCTCCCACCTGGGGACTCCGAGGCATGATTTTTGTGCGCCATTTTCGAAGAAATTTTGAAATGGAAGTTTAGTGCGTAGCGTGTATGTAGTTTGGTATTGACAGTTAGAGAAACTTGTATTGGAGAGCATGCTGGTCTACTCTCTGTGTAACTGAGACACTGAAAAAGTTCAGCAAAGGAGGATGGTCAGGAACAAGTCCTGAGGGCTGATGAAACGGGAGCTCCAGCACCTGACAGTTCACTGAGGTGTGAAAACAATTATATAGTTATCATAAATGTGGCAAAGCTTGTAGAGGAGTCTTTAACTAGGCATGGTGCCATTCACTAGCAAGTGAGGTAAAAGACATGTTTTATCTCTTAGGCTGGTTTGCCAAAGTAAAGGAAATTTGTTAAAGGTGGATTGTAGGAAAAAAAAAATACTTGTGAGTGCTTAGGTCTGTAGTGCCTCTTTAGCTACTACTGGTACGTGTGGCAGGCCACCCCTCATGCAGCATGTCAAATGATCTACTGAACCAAGACATCATTAACCATGAGTGATAAAATAATGTGAAACTCTAAATACAGTAAACCCTTGATATAACGAACCCTAACCCTCTTTCAGTAAATTTCAATTTTTAACGACCACCTTGAGTTGGCCGAACATTATGTTCTTTTAACGAACTTTGTTAGGTAATAGAATGGACATGCAGGAAACACCCACCAGCATGGTGTCCCCCCCCCCCACACAGATACACACAGTGTGTGTGTGCATTAAACATATGTTTAATGTACATGCAGCTGTTCTGTACTGTTTGCATTGCTATACTCTGTATTATGTAATACTATTTACTGTAATGTAACAGTTAATATACGGTGAGTTTACCCACACTTTCCCAGTAAATACCAAACAACAAATGTACAGTGGTGTTTAGACAGTGTACAGTATAGTGCAGGATTATAGTGGTCATCAATGACTGTCTGTGCCAGTGGTGGAATGCAGTTTATGTTTAATGTACATGCAGGTGTTCTGTACTGTTTGCTTTGCTGTTCTCTAATATGTAGTATTTACTGTAATGTTATATGTAATATATAGTGTCAGTTTTCTTTACCACATTTTTCTTTTAAGTATTGAATGACAAATGTACAGTTACTTCCACTTCTAACGAGTACAGCGGGTGCTGTGTTTGGTGAAATGTGGCACCACTGAGTTTGTTTACATCGTAGTAAGTGAATGGGCAGACCCGGCAGAGCGTCCCCTCTGCTACAGTATCTAGTACCCACAGGAACAATGTTCTATCAAGTCATACTTTGTCTGCAAATCCAAGTGTTTGTCACGTATGTATAGTGGAAGATAGAGAGAAAAACAAATAGCAATGCCATTGGATCCCATTGTTTCTCTGACAGGAGGTGACTGTGAGGCGAGGTGGAACGGAGGGGAGGGGGGACAGGTGGCGGGGGCGCATGTATCGAAACTTAGTCGTGTTTCGTTTTGAAAGATGAATGGTGTGATTATACAGAAGTTCTGAGGTGATTCGTAACTCTGTATCTAATAACGTGTTTTGGATCAATGTAGAGTCTTGATGTTCGTCACACAGTGTGGTGAACAACTGTAGTTCAGCATAAATGTTAGAAGGTGTGATGTCCGGTGTCTCAAAACGTGGTTCACCTGAGTCTAGTGAGTGTGCTACTCAACTGCTGTAACATTTTTGTGGCTGAATCAGGGTGGCCATTAATGATTCATGATTAAGCATGTGACACAACGGTCATGCCATGTTGTGCATCATTCAGTCTCTTTTATTATAAGGAAAAACAGTCATTATATCCTCAAACCATGGTATAAATAGATGTCCTGTTGCATAGGATTACACCTAGTTTGGGTGTTGGACAGCTATTGGCTTATCGTGCGAAAATGTTGTAGAGTCATCATACTGACGAATCATGTGGAGGTAATGAGATACTGTGTTTGCATGATGAATGCAAATCGTGTTATTATAATAAATGAAATAACGGTGTTCTGGATGTTCAGTCCACAAATGATGTCACTTTCTTCGAGGTGCTGTTTCATTAGTCTGGATAGTTCTGACAACATCCACAAACATTGATCATCGTATATCATACTCTCTTTAAAACATTTATACGTTAGTTTTCAAACAAGTACAGTAATCTCTCTACTATCCGACGTAATAGAGCGAAAGGCATGACCGGACATTGGTCTTGTCCGGATAGTGGCCCTGAAGCTCCTGCACTGGTCATTCATGACACTAACCTAACCTAACCTAAATCAGAAAACCACCTACCTACCTCCCTACCGGACATGCATAGCATTTATTTAAGTCCCCTTTCACATAAATAATGCACACAAAGCATGAATTAACTGAATTTTAACCAAAAAATGATGATTTAGAGGTGAGTAAGGCTTAGGTGCTCACAACTTGCCAGCAGGTGTAAGTATCAGACATGGAAATCACTATGAAAATCACTCTTTCTCACACTATATGCATTAAATAATGCACACAAAGCATGAATTAATCAAATTTTAACCCAAAAATGATGAATTTGAAGTGAGTAAGGCAGGGGTGTTCACGAGTTGGCAGGTTAGTGTAAGTAAGTATCGGATGTGGCTATCACTATGAAAATCATAATTTTTCACATCTTATGCACTAAATTATGGGATACAAAGCATCAAATAAATAAATTGTTACCAGAAAAAGAGTTAGGTATGGCAAAGGTGTTCACTGTTCACCAACATCATCAGTCATTCTTGACCCTAACCTAACCTAGCCTCAATCAGAAAACCACCTACCCACCTCTGTACCGGACATTCATAGCATTTATTTAAGACCCCATTCACAAAAATAATTGGCACAAAGCATTAATTAATCGAATTTTAACCCAAAAATGATGATTTTGAGGTGAGTAAGGCAGGGGTGTTTGCCAGCTGACTACACAGTGAACGTAAGGGAGAGACATGATTATTACTGAGAAAATCAGCTTTTCACAGCCTATGCACTCAAATATGGGACACAAAGCATGAAGTAAATAAAATGTAACCAGAAAAATTATGATTTAGAGGTGTGTAGGGCAAAAATGTTCACCAGTTGACTAGATAGTGAACGTATGTAAGAGACATGGTAATTACTGAGAAAATCACCTCTTTCACATCCTGTGCACTCAAATATGGGACACAAAGCATGAAGTAAATAAAATGTAACCAGAGAATGAGGATTTAGAAGTGATTATGGACAATATTTAGCAGTTGACTGTTTACTTACATGTCCATGATTGTTGTTTACTCCTTGTTTACCCCCACCTCTAAGGTTTTTACAGTGGTCATAATTGCTCTTGAAGCATGTCTAGTAATCCAGTGTTTAACTACACTTAATCCTTAGCACTGTGACTTTTGATTATTTAAACAAGAACGAAAATACCACAAATGATCGGACAGCCGTCCACTGTTCATGGTAGTTGAGACAGAACTAGGAGGAGGGAGATAGGGAGGGAAGGGAGCTAGTCGGCGCGCGTGAGAAATTCAAACTGACGCGGTCGGAAAAAATCGGATTTTTTCAATCAGCCCACGATGTGCAAAGGGTGGTGTAACCGGATAGTGGTCATCCGGATAGTAGAGAGATTACTGTATTACACTTCTTAGCACCAGACGCATTATACTATTTAATCGTGTGTTTACACACACACAGTTCTTCCCGAGGGAACAATATTTCCTTTACCATGCATGTTTGTCCATTGTCTGCCATTAAAACACAAGGTTTTAGTATGTGGCCACGACTACACAAAATATATCGGTGGCATGGTGCAGATGGGAGAGTGTAAAATTGCGTATATTTACATTTGTTTGTGCAGGGAGTCTGGTAATATACTTCACCGATTTATTCACATTTCTGCCAAGATGGCAGCCAAAGTCGCGGTTTTGGTGACTATACTGACTGAGCATTGAACACTTTCTCATATCCCAGCAGTCTGAATGAGATCTTGTTTTCAGGCAATAGGAACATTAAGTAGAGCAGTGAACAAAACAGTTTTATATGTAAAGTAAGGAGTTTTTATTCACCGTGTCAGAATATAGACATACAATATAACACAGCCAAGCATAAGCCGGAGCTACGGTAGGATAAAGGTTAAGTGTTGTTGGAGCGTCCAGGTAAACATAAGCAACATTGGTGCACCAGCACCTAGATGGTAGAACCCAACCCCCACACTTAGGAAAATTGCCCCTAGGTTCTGAAGCTACCCCAGGTCGTTTTGTTTCGTTTCATTTTTGAAGGCTCCAACATGCTTGCATGCGTCGGCCTTGGTCACCTAATGGCACCTCTCCATGCTGCTCGATCCTTGGCAGCCTCCCTGTTCAGTCCCTTAACCCTTAAGTCACACTTAATGACCTCGTCCCATGTCTTTCTCGGTCTACCCCTCCCAACCCCCCCCCCCCCAGTATTAACACTTCTCACCCTCTGTACCCAATTATCATCCCCCATCCTCTCCACATGTTCAAACCACCTCAGCCTACCTTTCCTCATCACAACACCAATACACTCCAGTCCCATCCCACCTCTCAACTCTTCCATCGTAAACCCAGCCTCCCCAAGCCTTGCACGCAGGGACGCACTGCACATCCACCCAGTCATTGTCATTTCTGTATGTTTAAACCTGCGAACATCCTCCTCCTTTACTGCCCAGATCTCACTACCATACAGCATCACACTCCTAACACATGCTGCATACAAAGACCCCTTAGCAAGTAAGGAGAGTCCCCTCAATGTCAGGAGAGGCAACAGCTTCCTGAACTTCCTCCAACCACTTCTTACCCCAGCAGCCGAGCTAACTCCAGCCCCACCTCCGGCACACAACTTGTCTCCCAAATAAAACTCCTACATACACTCAAGAGACTCACCTGCAAGTTTAACCCTCTCACGCCTAACAATCTCCAACTGCTCTCCCTGACACTCTGCACACATAAAATCAGCATCATCTCACAGTCCACCTCTAATACCACTACATCTCTTGTGCACCAATTTATCACAAACACTACACAAGATGGAATTACTTCCCACACCCCCGTGGCAAACTGCACTTGGCCACTCTCCCTCTCCTCTGATTGTACCGCCACCAACCCTAGATATCATCACTTTTGTTTTATCTGCATTTACCTTTAAGCCCTTGTACCCCATACCATCTCTCCACTTCTTAAATCCTTCCTCTGCCTCCCCTTCACTCTCTGCAGCCAACACCAAATCATCAGGATACAACATCTCCCATGGGAGTCCATCTCTGAAGTCACGTGAGAGGGCTTCAAGCACCATGATAAACAAGGGACTCAAAACTGACCCCCCGATGCACACCAACATTCACGGAAAACTCATCACTCAAAACTCCACTCACTCTTACCTGGGTGCGAGCACCCACGTACATGGCCATAACCACCCTAACCAGCCACTCTTCCAACCCTAGCTTTCTCATTGCCCACCTCACCACCTCTCTAGGGACTCTGTCAAAGGCCTTTTCCAAATCTACAAAAACAAAATACAATTCCATTTTCTTTCCAATATATTTTTCCTGAAGCTGTTGAACAATGAATATGGCATCAGTGGTCCCCCTGCCTGGCATAAACCCAAACTGCATCTGATCGATATTCACTTTCTCAAATCATACCTTCTAGAACTCTCTCCATTACTTTCATTATCTGATCTAAGAGCTTTATACCTCTGTAATTTCCCCCTTTCCAGGGCATCACCCTTCCCTATGTACACATTTACAATTACGCTCTTCAGCCAATCATCCGGGACAACACACTCATATATAATCACATTTATCAGGTCAGTGACTAACCTCACTCCAGTATCTCCTGAGGCCCTCAGCACTTCGGCAGCCAACCCAGACACACCTGCCGCCCTCCCCACCCGCATCCTGCCCACTGCCCCACTCACAGCAGCACCGCCAATCAAAGGGCAATGGCCAAACACTGGATCAGCTGGCACCAAACCTTCCCTGCCCCAATCAAACTCCTCATTCAACAACCGGCTATACTGCTCCCTCCATGCATCTTTAATATCCCCACTGTTCATCACTACCCTTCCTTCATCATTCTTCACACACTGCTCACCTTCAATGTCACGATTATCTCTCTTCACCTGATTTGCCACCCTAAAAATCATATTCTTCCTTTCTGCATGATTTAGATTATCAAGTAAAACTCTCTGTGACTCAGACTTCGCCCTGTATACCTCTCTTCTAGCCCTGCGCTTGGCAGCCAAGTACTCCTCCCTGTTACCACCCTTCTTCCATTCCCGGAAAAGCCTTCTTTTCTCCCTAACTGCAGCTTCTACACCTTCATCCCACCACCAAGTTACTTTATGTCTTTGTGGGCCTCTTGTCCAACCATATATTGCATCGGTAACTCTCTTAAGGGCCCTATACTGTTTATTAATGCCTGTATCTACGGCTTCCTGTTCAGCCACCACTCTCCTCATCTCGCTATAAAAGGCATCCCTTACTGATTGGTTTCCCAGCTTCCATATTTTCCTCCTAGGTACATATGTCCTCCTTCTCATCACTCATTCCTTAAGCACCATGTCACAAATCAACAGTTTGTGCTGCTGCACACACTCCTCGTTTCCTATAAGTTTAACATCCCTCACTAATCTCCTATCAACCCTCCTGACCAGAAAATAACCTATCTAACTACTATTTCCCCCAGACTCGTACGTAATCAGCCGGCTCATTCTATTCCTAAAATGTGTGTTGCACACAATCATGTCCGTATCCTCCCCAAACTCGAGTATTCTTTCCCCTTCCGCATTCCTCACACCATATGCACATCCTCCATGGACTCCTTCATAACCTTGAGCTGCTTCACCCACATGACCATTTAAATCCCCTCCCAGAACCACTACCTCATCATCACCCATACCACTTACTACATGTATTAAATCATCCCAAAATCTATCCTTCTCTGCGGCTGCATCATCCAATCCTACCTGTGGAGCATATGCCAGTTGATTTACACAAGGTCATTGATAAGGCTGCAATCTCGTTGCAGTGATGTGATATGATAAGGATTTAATATCAGGTCTCGATACGAGGAAGGACCAGAATTTTGTGAGAGAGAGAGAGGGAGAGACACTAACACACAGACAGGTTGGTGCATTCATTGTCATAACAAGTTGCTTCAGTGTCTGTCTGTCTGTCTGTCTCTGTTTGCTTTCTCTCTCTCTCTCTCTCTCTCCAGATGCATTATACAATTTAATCGTGTGTCTACACACACACTGTTCATCTGGAGGGAGCAATATTTCTCTTACCAACACCAAACATCATATTTTTTTTTTTTATGTGTCCGACTCTGGGCACAGGCTTCACAGCCTGCAATCAAGGCCCAGTCGTCCTCCTACAATCTACATGTCACCACTTCGGCGCTTAACACCCACCGTCCATATTGAATATATGCTGGTGATGACCCAAATCCCTCCTGCCAATCTCCTCACTCGCTCCAACCCCACAACAGTCCACTTCAACAAACACCTTGCCACCATGCAAGATGGACAAGCCATCCCATCCTCTCCATTCCTGCAACATTTCCTTCTAATACCTCCTCCTACTGACCAACCTCTCCTGAAGTTCTGCCTTACCTACCAAATATTCTGTTCTATTTCTACCTTCCTTGGGAATATCGTTTTCAGTGTTCAGCGTCATGGGACACAGCATCACAGATTTCCGTAATATCAAAATCTGTTGTCGAACTTGAGGTTATTATGAAGCTTGTATGATGGCTGTGAACAACTATACCATAACGATGTTTTGCTTCCCATTTACAATCACAAACACCACAGTGTCCGGCACATCACATGTCATGATATTTTAGGTCCTGATTCCCTTCGTCCTATTACTGATATACTACATGTGTCCATTGTCTGCCAGTAAACTGGAAGGATAGAAGGATAGTATCGGGCCAGTATTCACTGTTACAGAGGCATTTCGTTGGTGTGGTTTTGCTTGGGAAATTGCATAGTCTAGCCTAGTTTATGCAGGGTTCCAGTAATGCAACTGGCCATTCCAGATCCATGTTAAAACAGTAGATGACGTCTGCAACGACTGCATGTTATAAACGGTACATAACGAACTGCAACACTGGGCAACATTATGCATGTCTGTCCATTGTTTGCCATTACAACACAAGATTTTAGTATGTGACCACGGCTACACAAAATATGTCGGTGGTGTGGTGCTGCTGAGAGTGTAAAATTGTGTATAGTTTACGCGTGTTTGTGCAGGGAGGCTTGTAATACACTTCACCGACTTATTCGCACTCATGCCATGATAGCAGCCGAAGTCGGGGTTTTGGTTACTATACTGACTGAGCACTGAACACACTTTCACCCAACAGTCTGAGCACTGAACACACTCTCACCCAACAGTCTGAATGAGGTCCTGTTTTCCAGCAATAGGAACATTAAGCAGTGCAGTGAACAATGCAGTTTTATATGTACAGTAAGGAGTGTTTTATGCACCGTGTCATCATACAGACTTATACAGTATAACACAGCCAAGGATATGCTGGACCTTCTGTAGGATAAAGGTAGAGCACTGCTGGATCGTCCAAGTAAACGTAAGCAAACACTGGTGCACCAGCACCTGGCTGGTAAAACCCAACCACCATGCTTTACATAAAATACTCCCAGGTTCTGAAGCTACTCCACGTCATCTAGTAGATTTACACAAGGTCATTGATAAGGCTGCAATCTCGTCGAAGTGATGCGATATGATAAGGATGTCAGTATCAGGTCTCGTTACCTGTTATACGGGGAAGGGCCAGAATTGTGTGTGTGAGAGAGAGAGAGAGAGAGAGAGAGAGAGAGAGAGAGAGAGAGAGAGAGAGAGAACACACAGACACACAGACTGGTGCATTCAAGGTGTCAAGTTGCTACGATATGATATAATAATAGACTCAGGGAAGGATAAAGGATCCTTGTCTCTGCAACAGTAAATACTGGCCAGACACCATCCTTGCAATTTCAGTGACAGAATGGACACAGTATATCAATCACAGGACAAAAGGAAGAAAGACGTAAAATATCATGACGCGTAATGTGTACCGGGCCCTGTGGTGGTGGTGACTAGAGATGGGAAGCGAAACGTCGTTATGGTGTAATTGTTTACGGCCATCATGCGAGCTTCATAATAACCTTAAATTCGACAATAGATTTTGATAGTACGGATATCTGTGATGTCGTGTCCGATGGCGCTGAACACTGAAAACAATATTCCCAAGGCAGTAAGATCTACAGTAGAGCAGAATATTTGGTAGGTAATGGGGAATTTGAGGAGAGGTTGG
>JAGKTI010016452.1:0-19433 GCA_018397915.1 Birgus latro
AGAAATCACCAGGATGGAAGTGGTGGAAGCAATGAAGAAAGTTAAAATGGGGAAAGCCCCAGGAATTGATGGAGTGTGTGGTGAAATGCTGAAGCATGGGGGAGAGATAGTAATAGAATGGATGTGGAAGGTGTGCAGATTGGCTTGGGAGGAGGGTAGAGTCCCAGAGGATTGGAAGTCAGGTATAATTATTCCTCTGTACAAAGGAAAAGGGGAAAAAGCAGTGTGTGGTAATCATAGGGGCATTTGCCTTCTCAGTGTAATAGGAAAAGTATATGGTAGGATACTTATTGACAGAGTTAGGGAAATTACTGAGGAATTAGTTGGAGAAGAACAAGGAGGTTTTAGGAAGGGAAGAGGTTGTGTAGACCAGATATTCATTCTTAGATCCTTAGTGGAAAAGTTTCTAGAGAAGGGCAAGAAGTTGTATGCAGCCTTTATGGATCTGGAGAAAGCATATGACAGGGTGGATAGACAAGGTTTATGGAAGGTAATTAAGAATATATGGAGTGGATGGGAAGTTGTTGAAGGCAGTGAAGAGTATGTATGAGGGCGCTAATGCTGTAGTGCGTGTGGATGGCAAACTGAGTGAATCTTTCCATTCGAAGGTTGGATTGAAACAAGGATGTGTCATGTCTCCATGGTTGTTCAATCTGTACATGGATGGGGTTATAAAAGAGATACAAGGTCGGGCAGTGGATGTTGGAGCGGCCCTAGTGAGAGAGGGCAGTGTTTGGAAACTCCCTGTACTGTTGTTTGCAGATGATGTTGTGTTGTTGAGCGAAGATGAAGGGGAGCTGCAAGGCTTGGTAGATGAGTTTGGGAGAGTGTGTAAGAAATGGAATCTAAAGGTGAATGTAGGGAAGAGTAAAGTGATGGTCTTTGAGAGAAGTGAAGCCAGTGAATGTACAGTGAGATTGGATGGGAAAGATATGGAGAGTGTGAGTGAATTTAAGTACTTGGGCAGTGTGATGAGTAAGGATGGAAGTCTGGAGGCTGAAGTGCTCGAAAGGGTGCAGCAGGGAAGGAAGGTTGCTGGTTCATTGAAAGCAGTGATAAGAAACAGGGAGGTGAGCATGGAAGTGAAAAAGTTGTTACATGACAGTATTGTGATACCAACTCTGACATATGGAAGTGAAGCTTGGACCCTGTTGGAAGGACGGAAGTCAAGAGTGAGAGCAGTGGAAATGAGTTATTTGAGAGGAGCATGTGGAGTCACATGGAGAGACAGACTAACAAATGAGGAAGTGAAGGAGCGTTGTGGTGTGGTTGAGGATGTGATGGGAAGCGTTAGGAGAAGCATGTTATGGTGGTTTGGGCATGTGGAGAGGATGGAGAGTGAAAGACTGACGAGGAAAGTGTATGTGAGTGAGGTGGAGGGGGCGAGAGGGAGGGGGAGGCCGAGGATGAGATGGAGGGATGGAGTGGAGGGGTATATGAGAGAGGGGGATGTGAGTTGGGAGCGTGGTAGTGAAATGGCAGGGGACAGAGTGACATGGAGGTGATTTGTTTGTGGCCACCCCGTGCGGGATTAAGGCGTCTGGCAATAGAGAAATAGAGACGGGACCCCACGAGCGTAGCTCATTTCCGGTATATCACAATTAGGTAAATACACACACACACACACACACACACACACACACACACACACACACACAAACTCAATGGCTGCTTGCATTGAGAGAGACTTTACCATAAATGTGCCGGTGATGTCAAATTAGCACGAGCTATAGAAGACTGGGGACAATTATAGGAGGGGAACGAAGGTCACCGGTTTGTTTACCCGCCCCTGCTCTATCATCCCAAGCACTCAGGCGGTGACTTTTCCTCAGACGTTTTCACCCATATGCTTACAAGTTTATGGCACATGCACAGTGAATTTTATTATACTGTATTTTCTGTGAATCATAATGAATCACAGGATAGGTTTAGGAAGCCAAAAAACATTGCTAGGTGTTCCAGACGATTTTCTTCATGTCTGTAAGAAAAAGCAATCGATATTAGAAATTTGAAAAAATGGTCCTGGGGTGAGCCAGGGGAGCCCACAAACTTCTGAACCCTCGGACATTGAGGGGTTAAGTTTCTGTCAGTCCATGGTGGTTTAGGGACTGTCATGGGTCAGAAGTGTATTACTGTATTATTATTACTGGTATTATTATTATTATTATTATTATTATTATTGTTGTTGTTGTTGTTGTTTTATTGGTAGGTGGGGGCACTCACCATCCACTCACTGCTCTCAGGTGACTGCCCTTTCCTCTCTTCCTTCCTTTTTCCTTCCGTCTTCTTCTATCTGTCATTTCTTTCTCTTCCTTATTCCTATGGGTGACCCTACACTCCCTCTGTCTTTTTTTCCTTCATTCTTTCCTCGTCCTTCTGCCTATGAGTGACTCTATACTGAGTGACAAGCCAAATGGTTTCCTGGACACCAGGAAACCATTTACTGTGCTGGGTGGTAACCATGTAACCAAATTATGGCATCTGGCAGTTTAGTGGGTAATTAAGGTGCTTCAGTTGGATTGAGCCTGTGCAGGTTTATATCCAAGGAGTGGTTGGGGTTTATTACTCACGCAATGTCACTTAGGGATGAGTGAGGCTGGTCACTCTCATCTTAAATGTCAGGACCAACTTGCCTAGCCCCGGGCTTCTACACTCCTCATGGGGCAACGCAGCATTCGATGATGATGATGATTATTATTGTGACCTTGCTTCATCTGGCAAAATGGATACTGTAACAAGGATGCCAGAAAATTGTTGGTGTCTGTATACTGATTATTTTACCCAGGGTAGATTATAAAAAAAATTAAGTTGTTCATATCCAGGTGCATTAGTGGTACAGTTTTTATTTTGTTGCATCTACGATCAGAACCAAAATTTCATAAAATTTAGTTTTGTTTTTAAATATTTAGGTATTTTTCTGTCATCCTACATCTTGAATTTCATCTTTTGGTAGGTGGGGGCACTAACCATCCACTCACTGGGTGTATAGCTGCTCTTAGGTGACTGCCCTTTCCCCTCTTCCTTCCTTCTTTCCTCTTCTGTCTTTATTTTCTTCATTCTTCCCTCTTCCTTCTGCCTATGGGTGACTTTACACTTCCTTCTCGGTCTTACTTTCTTTCATTCGTTCCTCTTTCTGTCTATGGGTGACTACACTGAGTGACAAGCCAAATGGTTTCCTGTACCTTCAGGAAACCATTTACTATGCTCTTTGGTAACCATATAACCAAATTATGATGCCTGGTAGTTTAGTGGGCAATTAAGGCATTCCAATTAGATTGAGCCCATGTAGTTTGCTGTCCAAGGGGTGGTTGAGATGAGTGAGGTTGGTCACTCTCATCTTAAATGTCAGGACCAA
Source organism: Birgus latro (assembly GCA_018397915.1). NCBI lineage: Eukaryota > Metazoa > Arthropoda > Malacostraca > Decapoda > Coenobitidae > Birgus > Birgus latro. Next base: position 3,356 of record JAGKTI010016452.1, read on the forward strand.
CTTGCCTAACTCCGGGCTCCTACGCTTCTCATGGGCAACACAGGATTAGATGATGGATGGATGGATGGACTAAAATTTATTGATAATATATGTTAATAATTATGATTCATTTAGGATATGTGGAATCTTTATTTGACAGATTATGATGATGCCATATCTTATGACTGCAGCAGCAAATACTAATTTAGATACATAGATGATAATATGAGCCTCTGCTTTGCTAACTCTGTACACTATGGTATGCCATACTGAATTCCATCCATGATACAGCTGTTAACATATGCCTTTCTCTTTCCATTCAGCCTAGAACCAAGACAGTACTTACCCTAGATGTTGGTGGTGCATCAGTACAAGTAACCAGTGAGTTGCCATCAGATGGTCACTGGCAGTCATCTAATGTCACTCTCTTCAATCACCTATATCAGTAAGTTGTTTGAGTGATAGAGGTTTTACTCCTTTCACTGGATGTAGTGCTGCTCTCAGGTGGCTGCCCTTTCTTCCTTTTTTCTTTCCTTCATTCCTCTTCTTTCCTTCTTTCTTTCTTCCCTCTGTCTGCGGGTGACTGTACACTGAGTAATAAGCCAAATGGTTTCCTGTACACCAGGAAACCATTTACTACGCTGGGTGGTAACCATATAACCAGTATGGCACCTGGTGGTTTAAGGGATAATTAAGGCACTCCATTCGGATTGAGCCTGTACAAGTTTATATCCAAGGGGTGATTGGGGCTCATTGCTCACGTAATGCCGCTTAGGGATGAGTCAGGCTGGTCACTCTCATCTTAAATGTCAGGACCAACTTGCCCAGCCTCAGGCTTCTACGTTCCTCATGGGGCAGCAGAGGATATGTGTGTATGTATGCATCTTTTTGTAATAATAGATTTTAGTAATAACTTTTTCATTACAGAAAATATTATCCATTAGGTGCTATATGAAATGTTTTTAATAGTCTGATGTAACTTTTGAAAACACAGGATCATATTTTAAACACTTTTGGAGATTTTGCTGTGACATGAAAATTAATAGTCAAGAGTAAGAGCAGTGGAGATGGTAATGCTGAGGAATGTATGTGGAGTACAGAGAGTGGATAGGATACAGAATAATGTGATACATGAAAGATGCAGAGTGAGGAAGACTGTGGACATCAGAATTGAAGAGAGTGTACTGAGATGATTTAGTCATGTGGAGAGAGTTGATGACAAGAGTGGTGAAAAAGGTATATCTGAGCAAATCTGAAGCAGGAAGGAGGGGAGTTAGGGCAAGAAGAAGGTGGAGGGATATGGTGGATGAGTGTGTGAGGAAGAGAGGTATGGAAGTTGGTGAGGCTAAGAGACTGACAAGAGACCGAGCTGGTTGGATGAATTTTGAGCAGAGAAGCGCATTACCAGGGATTTGGCACCCTTTTAATGTGACAGCTTTGGATTGTCTCTGTCAGATAGGTATATGTGAAGCTACAGAATGTGGTGAAATTTTTTGAGCCTATCTGATGGAGCCAGGATTTTGAGGGCTTGAGTGATGAGTGAATGGAAGCTTGGCCTATTGAAGTGGGTAAACTTTGGCTGTCTGGACATTGCTACTCCTCACCCTACCCTAGGGTGGGAAAGGAGGTCTTGATGATGATGTAATATATCCTTCTGAGTGATATATTTTTCATATTATACCTCAATATCCTCTTGTATGTCTTTGATACAAACTGTTTCAGTATTGAAAAGATATCTGCAACATGCAACAGAATGTTAATGTGTAGTAGGAAAAAAAAAATCCAAGGAAGAGATAGTTCAGTTTCCTATGTCACATAGCACATAACACTTATGCAAGACAGTCACAGTTGTATCCATACTTGTCTATTTCAGAATAAGCAGTCAGTCATTCCTGTGTTATGGAGTTCATGAAGCCTCTCATCGCTACCATTATCTTCTAGTCAATGAAAGCAACACAGATATGATGGAGACATCTACAGGAACACCAACAGCCACTGTTGACCCCTGCTTGGCTGAGGGGCTCACAAGAAAATTACCCTTATCAGAGATAACTGGCCCATGCACCATCACCAGAACCAGTACTGAGCCAGATTTGACAGGAATAATTACTGTCAATATTGCTAAGCTCAGAAAAATATTTCAATCATTCATGAAAGTAAATGATGACCATGTGCCAGCTGTTTTAAATATGCCTAATGTGGATGCTGACTTTGTGGTCATCCAAGGGTCCAGTGACTTGGTGAAGTGCGAGCAGAGAGTACGGCAGCTTTTTAACTATGAGACTTGCAATTCTACATTCATATATGGTGATTGCATGCATGCTGGCTTGATGCCAGCAATTAATAGAACAGTTGTAGTGAGTATTCTGGAGTTTTTTGTATGAAAGTATTTTCTTTATATTACAGTATAGTAATCCCTCCAAGATCTGACATAATAGAGCCATAGGCATGTCCGGATCTTGGGTTTGTCTGGGTCTTGGGCCTGAGGCTTCTGGACAGGTACTTATGGACCTTAACGCACCCTAACTCAGAAAACCACCTACATAACCCCCAACCGGACATGCATGGCGCCTATTTAAGACCCAATTTCAGACCCTAAACACACCAGTAAGGGAAACAAAGTATGAAATAAATGAAAAGGAATCAGAAAATCAGGATTCACAGGTGAGTATGAAAAATATTCACCAGTTCACAGCATAATGAACATCCTAACCGGACATTAACCTCACCTTTTCCAGATCCTAAACACACCATTAAGGAATATGAAGCATGAAATAAATGAAATGGAATCAGAAAATCAGGATTTACAGGTGAGTATGAAAAATTTACCAGTTTCCTGGGTACTTACAACATGTCCGTGGCCGTCGCGAGGAGTAACCCTCCTCTCAGACTCTGACAGTGATGAAAGACCTCTTGAAGCACTGCACTTACACCTTGCCACTCTGAATTCTAAGTTCTTAACACTGCGCATTCTTTCCTCGCTTGCACTGCACTTAATCTCTCCAGTGTTGCACTTAGTCCTTGGCACTGTGATATTGCATCACAGTATTCTACACGGCACAACACTGTAAATTCCCATGTGGTCTAATGGTGAGTTTTTGCTGTCTATTCACTGTCAGAGTCACCCATAAGGTAGTGGAGGCAGCCGAGGGGTGCGTTGCTGGGTCGTGGTGATGGACTACCTACTGCAGAGGACTCTGAAGACAGCCACAAAGTCACATCCAGTGCCGACACCACCATGGATGATGTGCTGGGCTGTGGCTCGAATCTGGAAGGCCTGTCTTGGAGAGGCAGTGGTGTGGAGCCAGGGCTGGGCACGGCAGGGGTCACAGGCCTGAAAAAACTGTCAATGGTTGATTGACGCAAGGAACGACGATTCTGGTGATTGATGATGCTCTGCCTGAAAGCACGCACTTCCTCCACAAGTCCCAGGGGCCCTATCTCCTGGTCGCAGTCTGGGTGTTCCAGGTAGTCCAGGACGAACTCGACATGTTCCTGGAGTGCGCTCAGCTTAGGGATGGCTGGAGTAGTGGCACGCTGACAGGAGTCCACACCATCATCACTGTCCTCGTCAGAATCTTCAAGCTGGGTACTCGTACTGGCAACTGAAGATGTGATCTCGATATCAGACATGACCTGATACCCAGGATCGCCCTCGTGGTTATCCAGCCACTCACACATGTTGTCCACATCCACCTCGTCGCCCGTTACATGAAGATTTGCATGGAAGTCATCCACATCAAAACCTAGGAAGTCGTGCACCACCTCGGCTCCAGAAAGCAGACGAGACCAACCACTTTCTAGAGTCTTGACAGGGACTTCCCTCCATGCACTCACCTAGTTGTAGATGGCAGACTTGATGTTGTAATGGTGAAGATTTTCCAGAGTCCGCTGGTCTTGCGTTTCCCATCCCTCCCTGCGCTCATCCTCACCCTCGAGGACAACCATCACCTCGTCCAGGAACTGACGACGATACAGCTTCTTCGTTGCCACGATCACTTCTTGGTTCATTGGCTGGACGAGAGCAGTCAAATTAGGTGGCAAAAAGATGCACCTAATGCGGCCATTCTCAGCCACCAACTCCTTGTCAGACAGATGCGAAGGTGCATTGTCCAGGAGGAGAGCCTGTACCTGGTCGTGTGGGATTCCCAGAGTCTTCGTTTGATAATCGATGACCTCCTTGACAAAGTGCTGGTGAAATCGGTCTTTGAAGATCTTGGTTGTGAACCAAGCCTTCAGAGGGTGGTACCAAATGACAGGAAGGACATACATCACCCCATGAAGGCACTGAGGCTGCTTTGCATGGCCAACAATAACAGGCTTGAGCAGGTGCATCCTGTTAGCACTGGCACAACACAAAGCAGAGATCCGTTGCTTGGAGAGCTTGCGGCCAGGTACACGCTTCTCCGTCACCTCGGCGAGAGTGTTCGTAGGCAGCGAGCGATAGAATAGGCCGGTTTCATCAGCATTATAGACTTGACCGAGAGTAAGGCCTGCCCTATCAATCAAGTCCTTCACCTTCTGACGAAACTCATCTACTCCCTCCTCACTGGCGTCCAGAGCTTCGCCATGGGCCTTACAGTTGGTAAGTCCATGCTGTATATTGAACGCGAAGAGCCAACCCACGGATGCCTTGAAGTCTGGGGAGTCGTGGAGCCTTGCGAACTTCTCGGCAACAGCTTTCAGCTCTATACCACGCACCATCACACCAGCAGCACATTGTTGTCGATACCAAATCAGCGTAGAGCGGTCGACTTCTGCAAACCTGGGATGGTACATAATCTTCCGCTGCACTTTATGTTTGATCTTTGAAGTGAAGTCAGCCGTGTACTGAGTGAGTTTGCCTCGGGACCTCTTGATATCATACAAGGTAGAGTGGGCCAGGTTGAATTCACGCAGGATGCGGGACGTCGACCATCCCGCGTCGACCTTCTCCAATATCTCCCGCTTCTTCTCCAGAGTCAACACCACTCGTTTCCTCTCCTTAGGCGGCAGGTCATCATCACACACACAATGAAGAGGCAGAAGAGGAGCAGCAGGGCCTGCAGCAGGTAAGGCACCATCACAAAAGTGAGCATGCGGGCAGCCATGATGAGGAGCGTGCACTCTTTCCGGCAGGTGAGTGGGAAGTGGGGAGGAGGCAGGGGCATTCTAGTGGATGTCGGATGATTTACGCGCGTAAACACAGCTCTTCGGTGCCGTGTGGCAAATTCAAATGTACGGGGGGGGAGTTTTTTTTTTTTTTTTAAATGGTTTTGGGAGCATTTTTGGGTTCCAAAGACCCATGCCCATAATGTCCGGGTATTGGGGTGTCCGAGTCTTGGGCGTCCTGGTCTTACAGGGATTACTGTATTTTCTTTATATTACAGTATTTTATTTTAATGATCCTTGAAATTAAATAATAAATTAGCTTTACTGACCACAAATGTTCTGGTTACAGTACTTCTATGACTTTTGTTTACTAATGCACAAAATTATTCCCGTCAGGCATTCTCTGGATTGTTTCGACACTTGAATCCATTGCTGCACTTTGGGTCTGAGCCATCTTTTGCCCAATTTAAGGATGTGGTGTTTACTGTGTGTTCATTGAAAGCTGATGAACTATTTGCTGCTTATCCAGGTAGGTGATTTAGTTTAGTTGGCAAAGTTATAATAATAGTGAACTAGTATTCTTACATACCCAGTAGATTTTGAAAACTTTTAGGGATGCCAGTACACTTGCTCAGTGCTGAATAATTATAACAAAGAAGCTTTTAAGGTCTTATGATGTGTGGTGAATAATAATGGATAGTAGTAGTAGTAGTTGTTCCCTAGGCAATCTGGCCAAACAGCCCCGAGTCCCTAAGGAAGGTCACGGCCAAGACCAGGCTTTCCCACAGAGCTCTCAAGGAGTGTATGTTGTGTTGTTGGCGTAGGTAATTGTGTGCAGTGCAGTCTTCCATAATGTGCTTAATAGTATGGGGTGCTGTGTTACATTCTGGACAGGCATCAGTGACGGAGTCATCCAGCTTCTCCTGATAATTTAAGAGAGCTGGATGATGCCCACATCTCAGCCTGGCCAGGTGGACCCTATCCTCACGAGGGGGATAGGATTCAGAAGGATGGATATCAGGAGGCTGTCCATGCAGTTGTATGTTGTCTTTAAGTGACTGAATGGAGCAGCAAGAAATTTGAGTATGGATATGCTTCTGGAAGCTGGTCTGAGATGGGCGAGGGGGGAGAGATGACAGTATTTGTGTATGATATTGTGTGCTGGGTGTTGTTTTGACGTTCTTTTGCATGTGTGCGTGGATGTGCTGCGATGTAGTGTAGTGGATGTTGTGGGTTTGTGGAGGCTGCAGTGAGAATTTTCAGATTTGCTCTCTACTCATGTTGAAAACTAGCAATATGAGCCTGTATCCTGCCTTGTCTTCCAGGAACCTACCCACCCACCCACCACCAACATACCACCTTATCAAACACCACCAGTAGGATGACTCAAAAAATTTTGACAGACACACACAGTAGTTTCTATAGCAGAGATGTCTGTTGATCACCAGACTGTACCATAACCAAAGTCAGGAATGGGAACAGTAGAAATGGGAATATTTAGGAATTTGTGTTGGGTATGTATAAGAAACAAAGAGGATTTTGTAAGATGTAGAGTAAGGAAGTCTGTTAAGAGAGTAGAAAAGAGAAGAGTATGCAAAGATGGTATGGTCATATGGATGGTGTGGGTACAAATAGGATGATAAAGAGAAGATGTGAGAAAATTTGAAGATAGGGAAGGCAAGAGGTTAAGGAGGCTCAGTACAGTAATCCCTCAATTATCTGGACATCCATTATCTGAACGATCCATTACCCGGATGAAATGAGAAACCTGTACTTTACACAGGAAAAAATCATCCAATATATTACCACTATGCCGGGAATCGAACCCGGGACTCTCAGGTGAGAGCCAGGCAGCAATCCTCTCACCACGACCAGGTAAAAGTTATCTCACATTGTCACAACATAGTGGTAATATATTGGACCACAACCCGGATGCTGTGGTCTGGCTGTATTAAACCATCATATGTACATTTTTCCATTTTATCTGGACAAAATGCTTGCGTCTGGGTGGAAATTATGGCTGCAGGAACGTTTTTGCCCGCCTGGGTGGGAATAGGCTACCTCGGTGACACCACACTATTTGGCTCTGTAATTCACCCAGCGTCAGCTAGAGACCCCTTGGTCGTTCTCAGTTCCCGCCCGGGCAACCATGTAGTGAACAGCTCCTCTCAGACAGTTGTTATGGCAGCACACGTGGTGGCTTTGTGGTTGTACCCTACCTGCTTAAGGCCTTGCAGTTCCTTGCATACCTCATTCTAGGGTGTGTGATGATGGCCCTTCCACCAGGGAAAAGGAAGAGGGTAGTGTTGACTCTGGAGAAGAAGCAGGAGGTCCTGGGTAAGACTGATGCGGGATGGTCGACTTCCCACATCTCAAAGGAGTATTATTTTCCATGCTTGACCGTGATAATTACTTAGCTGTGGTTCATAGATCTGCTTGACCAGTTAGAGTAGTGTTTAACAACAGGAACAAATGTTGTACAATGTATTATGGTGACCTTTTGCAGTGACTTCCAAAGTTAGGTTATGTATGAAGTGGGGCCAGGGGGGAAGTCCACTATCTGGATGGATCCTTTTTTCTGGACATGCCTTTGGCTGTATTATATCAGTTAATCGAGGGAGTACTGTATATAGATATGGTAACTTGGTAGTTGAGAAAGTAAATTACGGAAGTTGATGATGCCTAGGAATTAACGAGATGAAATGGGTGGGTAAAGGACAGAGGAGGATGTGACAGTGGTTTGCCACCCTTTGTAATGGTTAATAGAATGAGTGCTCATATGTAGCCTTTGTGATTTGAATCAGAAAAGTACATGAAGGAGTGTTAGTGCCAACTTTAACACACGGATGTGAGACTGTGGTGTGGAAAATTATGTCAAGAGTAAGAGCAGTGGAGATTGGACTGCTGAAGAAGGTATGTGGAGTACAGAGAGTGGATAGGATACAGAGTAATGTGATCCATGAAAGTTGCAAAGAGAATCTATGGACACCAGAATTGAAGAGAGTGAACCGAGATGCTGTGGTCATGTGGAGAGAATGGATAACAATAGAGTGGTGAAAAAGGCAAAGAAGAAGGTGGAAGGGATATGGTGGAGGAGTTTGTGAGGAAGAGAGGTACGTAAGTTGGTCAGGGTAAGGGACTGGCGAGAAATCGAGCTGGCTAGATGAATTTTGTGCAGAGAAGTGCATGACCAGGGAACTGCCACCCCTTTTTAATGTGGCAGCGTTTGGATTAGCTCTATCAGATAGGTATATGTGAAGCTACAGAACATGGTGAAATTTTTTTTCGAGGGCTTGAATGATGAGTGAATGGAAGCATGGCCTATTGAATTGGGCAAATTTTGTCTGTCTGGATGTTGCTACTCCTCACCCTGCTGTAAGTTGGGAAAGGAGGCCCAGATGATGATGATTAATGATCCCCCCCCACCCCAAGTAGTGGTAGGTGGCGACAACCATCATCCACTCACTTGATGTAGTGCTGCCTACTTCTTCCTTAACCTTTACCATTCGTTTTCTATGCCAGCTGTCCTCTCTTCCTATTTTTCTTGTCTTTCCTGTCAGCAGCATTTCATTGAGTGACAAGCTCAGTGGGTTTCTGGTAAGCCAGGAAGCTATTTACGACACTGGATGGTAACTGTATAACAAACCCATACGTGCTCCCTACGTGTCAGCAAATGAGTTGGTGGAGGTTAGTGCCCCTCCCCGTAAAAGAACTACTGTAACTCATTGTCAAATGGCCACCTCTAACGGGGTTATGGCATCTAGCTATAGATAGTTGGATAGTTTTTGCATGTAAGGTGGAACCAGGATTTCAAAAGGCTAGACTTTTACAGCCCATTTCACTGGCCGTGATGTTGGATAGTTATGGATAGTTATACGTGAGTGCTTGTGCTTGATGCTGGAGAGGGAAGCCTTCTTATGGTGGCACCAATTTCACTGAGTGGCTCTACTGCTTATGTATAAAAACATCCCTCACCTCTCACCCTGTCCCATGATATGGTGGATCATGCACTGCCAGAGAAGGGCAACCTCAAGCTGCAGTCCCTCAGTTAACAAGTCATATGAGCCTGGGGCCACAGCCACTACTACAGTTACTACTACTACTACTACTGTGTTTTTTCATTCTTTGTTTCAAGATCCTGTATTACTCCATCTTTTAGTTGGGCATTGGAGTTCATATGATGGTGTTGATAAAATATATGTATTTGTATATGGGAGCATTAACAGTTTTATCCCTACTCTTCAGGCCTGGATAAAGATCTTGCTGAGGACCTTTGCTTTGACTCCATGTATGTATACAGTCTCCTGACAGCTGGCTTAGGCATCAGTAATGCCACTTGGCCAGCCATTCAGTTTACTGCTGAGGTAAGTTGCTACAGGTCTTGGTTTACATCTCCCCTCTACTCCATGTCCTTCTCACCAGCTGTACTCTGCACACTTTAACTAGGTGTAAATTGACACCTCTCCATTTTTAATCCAGAGTTATAGTAAGAAATCAACACTAGAATATGGTACTAGAGTCGCAGCGTGTGACTCTGAGGTTGTTATTATCGTGCTGTGGCAACTTATCATTCAAAAGTGCGTCTGATTTCGTGTATGAGATGCATGTTTCTTGTATGACATGTTCGTGTATAATAATATTCGTGTATACAGTAATATATTCGTGCATAATAATTTGAATTGTGTATAATACGATATGAAATCGGATGCACTTTTGAATGGTAGGTTGCCAGGGTACGATAATGAACACCTCAGAGGCGTGCGCCGCGACTATAGTCATGCAGAAGTGCCATGGAAAGGAAGTAGAGCCATAGTATTGTTTGATTTTGTCACTGAGCTGTGGAGAATAAACTACTGATGGATGAATATCGCTGCCTATTTAACTATGTAGATATAGCCTATGTATGCTTTTATAAGAGGAATAACTAAAGAAATAAATCATCTTAAATGTCAGGACCAACTTGCCTAGCCCCGGGCTCCTATGCTCCACTGTGGGGCGACATAGGATTGGTTAATGGATGAATGGATGGATAAATCTCCTTTGAAAATGAACAGTAACTGAAGGATGTGTCAAGAAATTAAATTATGTGATACTCATATTTCAGACATAAAGAAGTACATAAATATATATATGCCATACAGAAACTGGAGGTAACTTGAAAGAAGCCTGATTGGCTATTTGCTTGTAGAGTAAAAGGGTGCCTGGAAATACCACATACACAAGAGTTATTAGAAATTGGTATGGTTTTTTATTGGATCACATGATTTTAGTATGCAAGTTGAATCTTAGAAGAGCAGTAGTAGAGCAACCCTGGTCTGTGTGGCCAAGTAGACCCATCAACTGCAGGCAAATAATCGCCCCTGCAGGGTCATCTCACACAGTGAACCAGTGTTCCTCTACGGTGGACAGAGTAAGGAGTGGTTGGAGTTCTTGCCTCTCCTGACATAAGAGGGCTCTCCTTCTGATGTGGCATGTGTTAGAGGAGTATAGTGCTGTACAGTAGTGGGACCTGGGCAGTAAAGGAAGATATTCCTAGCCTCAAATGTACAGAAATGACAATAATTAGCTGGATGTGTAGTGCATCCTTGAATTTGAGGCATGGTGGCTAGGATTGTGATTGAAGAGTTGAGGGGATGGATGGGTCTGGAATGTTTGGTGCTGCGATGATAAGGGGTGGAGTGAGATGGTTTGGGCATGTTTAGAGGATGGAAGATGACAATTGGGTTTGGAAAACGAGAAATGTGAACATTGTGGTTGGATTATAAGAGGCAGACTGAAAAAGACGTGAGATGAGGTCATAGCGTGTGACCTTAGGAATAAGTGGCTGAATAGGGAGGCTGCCAGAGACTGAGCAGCGTGGAGAGCTGCCATTAGGCGACCAAGGCCGACACATGCAAGCATGTTGGATCCTTAATAAATGAACGAATGAAATGCCTCCCAAATCATCCCAAATTACAGTACCTAGTTGTATTGTATGACTGTCATATAATGATAGGTGTGTGTTAGCACTGGCTGCCACATAGAAGTGTGTGCCTCTCATATTGAGATGTTATCTGACAGAGAGGACTTTAGTTTCACTGTGTAAGTAGGCAGTCAGAATAGTGTTGGTTTGGCCATTAATAATATAGTAGAGTGTTCTATGTAGTCTGCAAGGTGCTGTAGTGAATGTTAGACAGGATGTGAACCCATGCCAGGGAAGCACAGGACATCACTGATCTATTTTGTTTGTAGAGTAGGGAGTGGTTTTTCAAACTCTGTCCCTGTAAGTACCTAAGTGCTTTTAATCTGGGGTCCATTGCCTCTATGTCTTGTGGTCCTTGAAGGTGTGTCCAGTGCCATATATCACTTCAAGGATTGTAGGGGAGGGGCAATGTGGCACTGGTATGTTGTTAAGTGTGATATTAGGGGTGTATCTGTGCCTGTTATTGTTACCAGTGAAGATTGTGGTGGTGGATTTGGCTGGAGTTGTAGACAGCCTGATGTTCTCAACACATGCCTAATGTGTATTGAGGAAATCTTTTTGCAGTAAATGGGAAGAATATATTCAAAAGTGATGGGTGGGAATGATGAGAGCATGGTAGTGGTAAACATTAATTTTGGCGATCCACAGTGAAGGAATGTTTGCTGTGAATAGGTTGGAAGAATGGGCAGGCAGCAGGTATTTATGAAGTATATGCAGAGGTGACAGTCTTGTGAAGAGAATGGAATGATACAGTTTGTGATTTCTTGCCATAGAGACTGAATGAGTAGAGTTGTACTGTTAAGTAGAAAAAGGTCATGATCATGCCTTCCTGCTAAAGTATATGTGACTGTAATGCAAGCAATGATTTTTGTGGAATAATTTTGCTGTTAGCATCAATAGCATTTATTATAATAAAGAGGAAGTTAGCACAGCAGTCCCTCATTGATCCAGATGCTTAGTATCCGGACGTGTTCATTATCTGGACGCTGGACCTTGGCTCAGTTAAACATTATCTGAATTTATCTACTATTATCTGGACATAAATGCCCCTGAGAACTTTGGCCCGTCATCTGACATCTTCAGACATTCTGTATTGTGGCTGCTGGGCTCGAGCCGTGAGCAGGAAGTAGTCCATAACCCACAACAAGAGCTAAAATGTCCATCTGCCCCTGTACTGAATGGTCAAAGCCACACACTTGTCCGATCACTCCCAGCGAACCTCCAGCACCGAGTAATACGACTGTAACCCACAAGCAGTTTTAAAATGTCCGTACGCATCCCCACCAAGCGTCCAATGTCGCATGGCCACCATGCTAAGTCCTTCTCAGCTGCTACCACCATCAAACACAGACCACAAGCCATAAGTACATGTTCGGTGACAGCAGCCATCTGTCTCTCTACTGAATGTCCAATGTCGCACGGCCACCAGGCAAGTCTTTCCCAACCGCCACCACCATCAAACACAGACCACAAGCCATGAGTACATGTTCGGTGACAGCGGCCGTCCGCCTCTCTACTGAACATCAAAAGTCCACCGGTCACTGTGAGTTGTGTTTCCACATGGCCACTTGGCATCTAAGACTGCAAGCCCCGTGTAAATATATGGTAAAAGCGCCAATCTTCCTGTTGACAGAAGGGGGAGAATCCTGCCCACAGCCTTGCTTCTCCCCCTCTCCCTTCCCTCCTCCATACCCTTCCGACTCCCCAGTCACTTCCTCAGTCCCTACCCTCCTCCCTGGTGATAACACTGACTCATGATTCTTCAATTTTTTTTGCAATTTATTCGACTACTATTGGTCGTATCAAAATTCCGCAAAATCCCCAAGAAAGCTCATGAAATTCTGCATCTAGATATATGCTTAACTCTTGAAAGGTGCTGGCAAAACTTTGCACTAGGATGGTTGGAAGTTTTATGAAGGTAAATTTTACTCCTGAACACTTTATTCTCACTGCATTTCTTTACTTTTACTTATCAGTTTTATGCCTTTTTATTAGCTTATAGTATAAACACCAGCGAAGATGATGGTATACGATTTATACCAATATAACCAATTTCCGGCGGCATATTTGGCTGTGGAATTTTTTTTTTGAGTTGTGGGAGCCATCACTCATCACAGATAACTGATTTTCAAACCGTCTTCAGGTTTTTTGGTGATTTTTGTTGGTTATGCACTGTTTTCTTGATGTTTAGCATTAATATGGATAATTCTATGTGTGTTTTGATGTCTTAATATGGCAGAATGACCGGAAATCAGTGCCCAAATTAGGAGGGGTACTCTACATTCAGTAGTGTATAGGTCTGGTGTTTTTTGGTTTTCAGTGTTTTTTTTTCCATGGTTTTCTTGGTGTTTAGCATTACTTTAGATATTCCTGTGTGTGTTTTATGTCTAAATATGGCAGATTGACCTGAAAACAGTGCCAAAATTAGGAGGGGTACTGCACATACAGTAGTGTATAGGTAGGGTGTTTTTTGGATTTTCAGTTTTTTTTTTTTTTTTGGGGGGGGGGGAGGTTCAGCATTACTTTGGATACTGTGTTTTGATGTCTGAATATGACAGATTGACCTGAAAACAGTGCCAAAATTAGGAGGGGTACTGTACGTACAGGAGTTTATAGGTCGGGTGATTTCTGGTTTTCAGTGTTTTTTCTGCATGGTTTTCTTGGTGTTGAAAATTATTTTGGATAATTATGTGTATGTTTTGATGTCAAAAATATGGCAGAATGACCAGAAAACTGCCCAAATAAGGAGGGGTACTGTACATACAGTAGTGTTTAGGTAGGGTGTTTTTTGGTTTTCAGTGGTTTTCCTGCATGGTTTTCTTGGTGTTTAGCATTACTTTGGATATTTCTTTGTGTGTGTTGATGTCTAAATATACCTGAATGACTGGAAAACACTGCCAAAATAAGCATAGGTACTGTACAAATATGTTAGGTATAGGTTGGAGGTTGGCTAAAGGTAAGGGAATAGTGTTCATTATCTGAATGTTGCCACTACCCAGACATGCCTTTGGCTCTGTTATGTCCAGATAAATGAGGGATTACTGTATGCACAAGTGTACATCCGTAACTTTGAACCATTCTGAACCGTATACAGTGGTCCCTCGCATTTTGCATGTTTCAAGTTACTGATTTTCTCATTTACCGATAGGTTAGAAAAGGTACCAATCCCGTGCATTTAGTGATTGTCTTACTCGTTTAGCGAAATGGGGTGTGAAATGCCTTGCCTGTTTGCCACCAGACTGCCACTGTTATCATTGTTGTGATCATCTGGCAACCTTGGGTGCTTTTTTTTTTTTTTTAATCTCACAGTGCCGAGCATTTGGCGTTTTTCGCTGGTGAGTAGATGTATAGATCGTCTTGGCAACCTTGTGTGCATTTTTTTTTTATCTCACAGTGCCGAGCATTTGCCGTTTTTCACTGGTGAGTAGATGTATAACCATACAGTACTCCATCTGTATAATGTATTGCCAATACAGTGTGTTTGATTTTCAGCACTTAAAGGAGGAAATCGGGAGTCAAAAGAGTGACTTGGAGGATGGGCGCAGACATTGATATTTTTCCCATATAACGTACACTTCGCATTTAGCGATGGTTTCGCCAGTCTAATTAAATTGCTAAATGCCAGGGACCACTGTATATTCCTGTTTATTAACTAGATTTCTCATTTGCATCTGACACTTTTCTGTCCATTTACATTTTACAGTTTGTGTGTTCATGTCATACCAAAGTGTGTTCCAGCCAAGGGAATGATCTCTTACAGGTGAACAATAGTGAGGTGGTGTGGCCTCAGGGCTTCATGGTCAATGCTACATCCAGCTTTCCCTCGGAACCACCACCCAATCCGCCTCTCTCCGTAGCCACATTCACCCTTCTGTGTCTCCTCTTCCTGGCATTCATCCTGAGTGGCATTCTCTTCCTCCACCACTCTCTCAGGATCCACAACCGCAGCGTGTCTTATCAAAGGTGTGACCATCATCTGGCATGATAGTCGTGACCATATAATGCTTTGCCCATGTTCAGAATTGATTAAAAACTGAATATTCAGACAGGTTGGTTATTTTAAATAATTTATAGCTTGTTCTGGTGGCTTTTAACTTTTGTTCTCAAACTGAAAACATTCCTAGGGTACATTGAAATAATCATGAATTGTAAATTACATGGGGACCTGGCAAGTGCCAGTATGTTCTTCAGAGAATCTCTATGATATTGTATCTTAAATCCTTGAGTAAATATTTTGTTGGCAGTAGTTATTTTTGTAGAAGTGCAGCTGCAGTGTGTAGTTATTTTCATAGCTATATTTTATAAAGGTTGTAAAAAATACATATCCCTAAGTCCATTTTGTGTTCATTTGCCATACATGTATTTACTCTTCAACAGTATTGCTTGATGCAGTAAAATTGTGTCACTAATTACAGTAAAATATCTAATCCAGCAAACTCAAGGCCATGCATTAGTTGCCAGTACATTTAACTGTACATTGCTTTTACATAAGGTTAATAGCAACTTTCATTGGAGGTTACATATGAGTCATTTAGTCAAATAATTACAAACATGCCAAGTCAGTGTTTTGAGATAAAACGTGTTAAAAATGTGTTTCATTGTAACTTATTAACAAGTGGCCCCATTTCAATAAAGTCTCTCTAAAAACAGAGCTGGTAAAATACTTCAAGATACATAAGAATAAAATACAAAATATATTATACTGTATATCAGGTTATAATGCTGTTCAGTCACCATAGTACCTCTGAGAAGAAAAACAATTTGAAAATAACCACAATAGTGAAAAGGACAACCACCAACCTATATACAGTAGTGCCGCATTTTATATATTTCTGCCCGGAATCGTGCTAAGTCTGTTCTTCGCTCTGCTAAAAACAATTTTATCCGTGCTAAATGTTCCCAACTCTCCAACTCGAACTCTTCTCGCTCCTTCTGGCACCTTGCCAAAAACCTTTCTAACAACTTTACCTCATCATCCTTCCCTCCTCTTTTCTACTCTGATGGCTCTGTAGCTATTTCTTCTACTGATAAAGCAGATCTCTTTGC
>JAGKTI010016453.1:0-19430 GCA_018397915.1 Birgus latro
GTGATGGCGATTCATATGTGTGCACTTTTTATGGGATTAACCTGCCCAGTCCCCCCGACGTACGATGCATGTCACAACTTTTTTTCATGCTGAGACCCACCGACGTGCATCATACGTCAGTCAATTGAAAGGTTCGTCGTTTGCACATTTTTCAAGATTCGCGGGTGATTTTTGGTAGGCATATGTGGGAGACCTTCCTCTACCCCCAGCCAGGTGGCAACACTGCCTGACCCTGTTCAACCCCCCCCCCTCAGGGGTGCGCGATTTTCTCGCAACTCACCTATTAGCAGTGACCTGGCCAGTAAAGACACGAAGCACCACGGTCTCTCTGACGACGAAATTCAGGGCGATAGTGATTCCTGATGTGGAGAACAAAGATTATGTGGCACCAGAGTTAGTAATGAATAGAAGTAATGAGGAGGTAACATCGCCAAGATAGGTGCAATATGTTGTAGTAGTAGTACAGTAGTAGTTGTTCCCTAGGCAGTCTGGCCGAACAGCCCCGAGTCCCTAAGGAAGGCCATGGCAGAGACCGGGCTTTCCCACAGAGCTCTCAAGTAGTGTATGTTGTGTTGTTGGCGTAGGTGACTGTGCAATGCAGTCTTCCATGATTTGCTTAATAATATGGGGTGCTGTGTTACATCCTGGACAGGCATCAGTGACGGAGTCATCCATCAGAAGAGGTGCAATATGTTGATGTATTTGGTAAGGGAACAACGCTTATATTGCCTATATTATTGTGTGAAAAGCAAAATACTCTTGTACTACATATAAATTCATACCAAATAAATAAATATCTACGAGGCTGTGTGGTTTTGGTTAAGTTTCCCTCGCATAGGGATCGTATTTTAAGAAGCGCGGCACAATAAAAAAACAGTAGTCAGGTGAGGGATCTCTTACCCGTTTAGAATATTTTTCATTTCAGGTGAGTGCTTTCTCGCTGAATTTTCGATGTTTCTCACCAATAGCAAAGGCTTGAGCCAAAAAAAGACAAGTTGAAAATCGGTCGAGTTCTGGGGGTGGGTTTGGTAAAAAAGCGGTCAGGACTGGCCGGGTTAAGGAACCTGGCAACTGATAGGTATAGTAAACACTCAATTATTCATTGTAATTCAGCCACACCTTATGCCAAGTAACGTAAAATGTCAGATAATGAATAGTACCCTCCATCAGCTGAACACTCGGGCTCAAGTTGGATATTGTGTTACGGTACTATCCATCTCGACCCTCTGTCCTAAAAATTTCACATAAGGAAAAGATGAAAATTATGCATAAAATAGAATAAAACTACAATGGCACTCAGTAGAGTGCATACCTCCGCCAAGGCCCAACATGCTGGAAAAAGACTACCCCCTATAAAAGCATATTTAAATCTGCTAGATCTGGAGTTTTATATGGATCCGCGCCAAACCGTACACATTTGTAGATACCAACATCCTAAATAAGCTTGATTTTTTCATCAAGATCCATGCAATATTCACTGAAAAATTTACGAAATGTCGAAAAGCGCCCTATCTCACAATTTTAAAGAAAGTGGAAAAAAATTCCTGGATCTGCACCTTTATCCAGATCTGCACCAAAATTTAATGGAGTCTATTCTGGGCCAAGGCCCACTCTTCTACCAAGTTTCATGGAAATCTGTCCAGTAGTTTTTGTGTAATCTTGCTCACAAACCAACTAACCAACAAACAAACAAACAGACAGGGGTGGAAACATAACCTCCTTGCCGGAGGTCATAATGAAAGAGTACAGTAATACAATAATACAGAGCTGATTGGCTACCACCTTTGAGTCCGTTGATATGCCTCAATGCCAGATATTGTATAGAACTGCCAATTACGCCCCATTTCGGTGCCAGATGTTGCATAATTTCACTGGATATTGCTTTAATAGAGCCGAGCCAGCAGCACCATGTACTGTGCTGGGCTGGATATTGTGACGACAGATAATTGAGAGTCTACTGTAAATAGATTTCTTACATCATCAGGACTCACCACCATTCTGCACTGAAATAACAATATTCCTTGACATCTCAGTGAATGGCAATATGCCTGGCTAAATCATGTTTACTTCTAAAAAGTTTACCACATTCATCACACAAAAAACATCTTAGCTTCTGAATGAATATCCATGTGCCTTGTGAGATTAGACTTCTGACTAAACAGCCTACCACATTCATCACACTTGAATTTCTTGATTCCTAAATGAATCTCAAAGTGCCGCATGAGACTGGATCTTGTACTAAATATTTTATCACATCCGTCACACTTGAGCTCCTTCACTCCTGAATGAATAAGTATGTGCTTCCTGAGGTCCCTTTTATTAGTAAACAGTTTACCACACTCATCACACTCTAACTTCTTCTTAAAAACATGACTACCCAAGTGCCGTGTGAGATGTTTTTTCCGACTAAACATTTTATCACATTCATCACATTTGAACTTCCTCATTCCTGAATGTGCATTCAAGTGTTGTGTGAGATGGGATTTCTCACTAAACATTTTATTGCATTCCCTGCACTTGAACTTTTCCACTTTAGAATGTATCAGTTGGTGTCGGTTAAGACAATCCAGATCACTGTACAGACTGCCACATTCATTGCACTTGAACTTTTCCACTTTAGAATGTATCAGTTGGTGTTGGTTAAGACAATCCATATCACTGTACAGACTGCCACATTCATTGCACTTGAACTCCGAATGTTTTAAATTCTCAACCTCAGAAGTGACTGTGACTGTGTCTTGAACAATCCCATCAATAACAAACATGTCATCACACTCCAATTTCACATTGGGTTCTTCCTTAACCAACCCTATTATTTCATCACTCACTTCACAATCATTTGTTTTATTTTTAACCACCTCCATTATTTCAGCACTCTCCTCACACTCTAACATCAGATCTGGTTCTTTCTTAACAACTTCCTTTACATCATCCCTTCAGGCTCCTTTACTGCCTTATAAACTTAATCAACTCTCCACTTTCTACTTCAGTACTTGCCTTATTATATATGGTACCACCAATCTGATCACTGATCACCATCAATGTTCCCATTCCTACCGAACAATATCTGTCAACACACTGTACTACTGAACCATAAATGCAGCATACACCTGATCACTACTAAGCAACAACTGTCAGTATATACCATATATCACTGCTAATGAACAAAGATTGTCAATACACAGGTGACAATATCTAATCAATAGTTGTTAATGTATAGAGAACTACTATTGAACCATAAATTTATCTACATACATTAATGGTACATAATCATAAACTATCAGTACAGAGACTGAAATGACCAGTGTTTCACAGTTTAACAGTTCAAGTACTCATAAGTACAGGGGATCCCACAACAGTTAAATGATCCAGTTTTCACTCTTACCAGACATCAAATGATTATTTATTATTATAAAACTGAAGGACACTACCATGAGACTATATTCCACAAATCAGTGCTTGGCATACCTCTTGAGGGATGTGTCAGGGAACACAGTCTGTGGCCTATGTCCACACTTAACATACTACTTACGCAGCTTCCTAATGACCACATTGTTGTATCTGGTTCACAGAAGTGTTTGACACACAGCATTTAATACTTAAGCAGCTTTCTCATCTGTGCTTCACAGAACTGAGTGACAGATAACATTTAATACTCAGGCAGTTCCCTGATGACCACACTGTTGTGTCTGCTTCACAGGTCTAACTTCAGTCATGGACCTGGAACAAGAACTGCCATTAGACCACAATCTCCATAAACCTGAACATTCTGTTGGGTAGCTAAGGACACAATGCAGACACATGGTGTAAGGCAGATATGGTGAGTATCATCCAATCCTCTTTTACACGAAGCAGCTAGAGCTAAGCTGGTAGCTACTCAATTCTGACATTTAAGGCAAGGGTGACCAGCCTCATCCACACTTCATTGGCATTATGTGAATAATAAATACCAAACATCTCATCATCCTCTCTCATGCCTTGCTCACTCCTGGGAACCCAACAGCAGGGGATGACCATGATAGAAGTGCCTCCAGGCTACCTTCTCCTCGTACACCTTTCTCACACTCTCAAACACTCCTCTTCCTCTCCCTACTCTTTCTTCAAAGTAACGTTCCACTCTCATCTTCCACACCTAATACTGTTTGTCTTTAACAACACTGCCCTATCACTTTCACAAATTTTCTTTGGCATCCAACTTGGCATTCTTTTTATACATGTCCACACCACCTTTGTGTGTTCTTTTTTGTCCACTCAACAATCCTGCACCTCTCTCCAATGCCTCTTTTCTTCCATTTCATTTCATTTATAAAGGCGCCAACTTTCTTCCATGCATTAGCCTTGGTCACCTAATGGCAGCTCTCCATGTGCACGATCTCTGGCAGCCTCCCTATTCAGTTCCTTATCCCTGAGGTCACACTCAATCACCTCGTCCCAGGTTTTTTTCAGTCTGTCTCTCACAACCCTACCTCCCAGTGTTAACACTTCTCACTTTCTGCACCCAAATTTCATCTCCCATCTTCTCCACATGCCCAAACCATCCCAATCTAACTCTCCTCATCACAACACCAATACACTCCAGTCCCATCTTAACTCTTCCATCATAAACCTAGCCCCACCAGGCCTCGCATTCAAGGATGCACTGCACATCCCCCTAATTACTGTCATTTCTGTATGTCTGAACCTGCAAATATCCTCTTTCTTTACTGCCCAGGTCTCACTACCATACACCATTACTCTCCTAACCATCAATCCATCCATCATCCAATCCTACGTTGCCCCAAGAGGAGCGCAGGAGCCCGGGGCTAGGCAAGTTGGTCCTGACATTTAAGATGAGAGTGACCAGCCTCACTTATTCCTGAGTGGCATTACATAAGCAATAAATCCCAACCACCCCTTGGATATAAACCTCACACAGGCTTAATCTGATTGGAGTGCATTAATTACCCACTAAACCACTAGGTGCAATAATTTGGTTATACTGTATGGTTACCACCAAACGTAGTACAGTAAAAGTCCTCCAATCCAACCACCAATAATCCGAAAATCCCAATACTCCGAATTTGTCAAGGTGAATTTATTTTTTTTAATTTTCTGGGCTTTATTCAAGGATTTATCTGGCTTGTACTTGCCCTTGGACTTGGATGTACCTGCCTGCAGCTATTCAGCTATACTTCAATGCATTTCTGGTGAGTAAAACAATAACCCATATCATTTTAAGTGTTTATTTAATGGTCATGTACATACTTCTAGTGTTTTCAGAGGGCCCTTCCAATAGTAAAAAACAAAAATTCAATAGTCTGAAAACCCCCCGGTCCCTCGCGATTCGGTTTACAGGACTTTTACTGTATGGTTTCCTAGTGCATAGGAACCCATTTAGCTTGTCACTCAGTGTAGAATCACCCATAGGCAGAAGGAAGAGGAAAGAATGAAGGGACGAAAGACAGAAGAGGATGGAAGGAAGAAAGGAAAAGGCAGACACCCGAGAGAAGCGCTACATTGAGTGAGTGGCCTAACACATGCTGTATACAAAGATCCCGTAGCACAGAGAGAGAGCCTTCTCGATGTCAGGAGAGGCAACAGCTCCCTGAACATCTTCCAACCACTCCCCACTCTAGCCACAGAGCTAGCTCCAGCCTCACCTCTAGAATATTACTTGTCTCCTTTGTAACAAAACTCTTCCACATACTCAAGAGACTCACCAGCATAATCAATCCTTCATGCCTGACTATCTCCACATGCTCTCCCTGACACACTGCACACATGAAATCAGCATTATCTCACAGTCTGCCTCTAATACCACTACATCTTTTATGCATCCACTTATCACAATCACTGTACAAGTTGGAATTACTTCCTACGTCCTTGTGGTAAACCGCACATGGCCACTCTCCCTCTTCTTTGACAGTAATGTCACCAACCCTAGATACCATCATCCTTGTTTTTTTTTTTTTTTTTAATATATGCATTTACTCTTAAGTCCTTGTGCCCCATACTATCTCTCCACTTCCTAAATCTTTCCTCTGTCTCCCTTTCATTCTCTGCAGTGAACACCAAATCATACATCTCCCACGGGAGTCCATTTCTGAAGTTGTGTGAGAGGACTTGAAGCACCAACATAAACAGCAAGGGGCTCAAGACTGACCCATGATGCACACCAACATTCACAGAATACTCATCACTCATAACCCCATTCACTTTCACTCAGGTGTGAGCACCCACATTGATAGCCAAACCACTCCAACCAGCCACTCCTTGATCCGACGCTTTTTCATTGCCCACTACACTAACTCTCTAGGGACTCTGTCAAAGGCCTTCTCCAAATCAACAAAAATGAAGTACAGCTGCCTTTTCTTTCCTATATATTTTTAACCTGAAGTTGTCGAATAATGAATGTGGCATCAGTGGTCCCTTTGCCTGGCATAAACCCAAATTGCACCTCATCGTTATTCGCTAATCGTACCTTCTAAAACACTCTCCATTACCTTCATTATCTGGTCCAAAAGCTCTATGCCTCTACAATTTCCTCTTTCCAGGGCATCACCCTTCCCCTTGTACACATTTACAATTACACTCTTCAGCCAACCATCTGAGATAACACACTCATATGTAATCATATTTATCAAATCAGTGACTAACTCCACTCCTATATCTCCTGAGGTTTTCAACATTTCCGCAGTCAATCCAGACACACCTGCTGCCTTCCCCACCTGCATCCCACTGGTACCTATTGCCCTGCTCACAGTAGCTGTGTCAATCCATGGCCAAGGGTGAAACATTGGATCTGCTGGCTCCAAACCTTCCCTGACCCAGTGAAACTCCTCATTCAACAACCAGCTGTAATGCTCTCTCCAAGCATCTTTAATATCCCCATTTTTCATCACTACCTTTCCTTCACCATTCTTCACACACTGCTCACTTATAATATCCCTATTCTCCCTCGTCATCTGATCTGCCACCTTAAATATAGCAGGTAGTCTTCCTTTCCCCACTATTTAGGTTATCGAGTAAAAGTCTACCTATCTATTACAAGACTCCTTAATCCTGTAAGGGATGGCCACAAACAATTCGCCCCCATGTCACCCAGTCTCCCGCCATTTCACTGCCCTGCTCCCAGCTCACAACCCCCTCCCTCATATAGCTACCTCTCCACTCCATCCCTCCATCTCAACCTCGGCCTCCCTCTCCCACCCCCCCTCCACCTCACACATATACATGCTCCTCGTTAGTGTCTCGCACTCCGTCTTCTCCACATGGCCAACCCACCTCAATGTATTGCCCTTAATGCTTTCTATCATATCCATATTCACACCACAACACTCCTTCACTTCCTCATTTGTCAGTCTTTCTCTCCACATAACTCCACATGCTCCTCTCAAATAACTCATATCTATTGCTCTCACTCTTGACTTGTGTCCTTCCAAGAAGGTCCAAGCATCACTCCCATACGTCACTGGTAACACAATACAGTACTGTACTGTCATGCAGTGACTATTTTACTTCCATGCTCACTTTTCTGTTTCTTATCACTGCTTTCAAAGAACCAGCAACCTTTCTTCCTTGTACCCTTTCAAGCACTTCACCCTCCAAACTTCCATCCTTACTCATCAAACTACCCAAGTACTGTACTTAAATGCATTTACACTTTCCATTTCCTCATCATCCAACATCACTGTACATCCAGTCACTTCTTTCTCTCAAAGACCATAACTTTTGATTCCATTTCTTACAAACTCATTCACCAAGCCTTGCAGTTCCCCTTTGTCTTCACTTGACCTGTACCGTGCTGGGGAAAAAAATAAAATAAAAAAAAATAATATATACCCCTCTCTGCCAGCTGATTTTGGATTTTTTTTTTCTGGCTAAACAGGCTTTATACATCAATATAAGATCTCTAGCACTAATAAAATAATCACTAAAGCCAGAAAGTAGGTTGAATTGAGTTGGGTTGGTGCTACTCTACCTTTGAAATCTTCGAGGTTAATGGAGAGAAAAGAGTGTCTGTGATCTTGTGAACCCATTTTAGTTTTTTTTTCTTGCTAAATGGGCTTAATACATCAATGTAAGATCCCTAACATTATTAAAAGTAACCACCAAAGCCAGAAAGTTGGCTGAATCGAATCAGGTTGGTGCCACTCGACTTCTGAAATCTTCAAGGTTACTGAGAGAGCATAGCGGCTGTGAGCTTGTGAACCAATTTTGATTTTTTTTTAATGACTAAATGGGCTTAATACATCAATATAATATCCCTGGCACTAATAAAAGTAATTTATCAAAGCCAGAAAGTTGGTTGAATGAGTCAGGTTGGTGCCAATTGACCTATGAAATGTACAAGGTTACTAAGACAGCAGAGCAGTTGTGAGCCTGTGAAGACTGTCACTAGCCTCCCGCACTACTAAATCAGTGTTGTAAGCATAGCGAAAACATGTCTGAAGTTAGCGAGATACAGTAAGACCTCACTATAATGGACTAATTGGGGCCCAAGCCAGTCCGAAAAAAGCGAAATTCCGATAAAAGCGATATACGGACTTACCCCTGCTAATCCGGACTTTTTCCGATATATCAGACATTAGTCCGGATTGCATCAGTGGTTTTCACCACCATTGCAGTATTGTACTGTGTTATACCTTCACTACATTAATCAAATGGTATAATAATACTGTACTGTGCACTGAAAAACATGTCTTTTACTTGTCTTATTGTGGTGAACATAGCTGAAGTGGTCAGGCAGTCCGGACTGCTTTCTGGCTTTATCGGACTTTTTCTGATATACTGTATAGTAGTCCGGTAGCTCCTCGAGGCCGATAAAAGCTAATTCCGGTCTATTGAAGTCCGTTATATCGAGGTTTTACTGTATGTTATTACCTTTCATTTTACTTCGATTGCTTGCAATGACTTGTCAGTGTTGCAGGACGAAGATCTCCATCACTGGCGTTTTAGAGAGGGGGACGTACATCTACGTCGCTAGCATGGTACGGGTTAACAACACAGTACCGTATCATCAGCAAAACAACAAGACAGAGAATGTCTAAACGTTGTCCTATCTCATTGAAGCCGCTTCAACATCCACTGCCCTACCTTCTATCTCTTTTATAACCCCAACAGACTGAACAACCATGGAGACATGACACATCCCTGTTTCAATCCAACATTCAGAGAGAAAAACTTCACTGTTTATCATCCACATGCACTGCAGCCTTAGCACTCTCATACATACTCTTCACAGCGCTCAAAAAATTCCAATTTACTCCATATATTCTTAATATTTTCCACACTCCTCATCTAACCACTCTGTTATATGCTTTATCCAAATATCTATCTATCTATTGCCAGACGCCTCAATCCCGAACGGGGTGGCCACAAACAAATCGCCTCCATGTCACTCTGTCCCCTGCCATTTCACTACCACGCTCCCAACTCACACCCCCCTCTCTCATATACCTCTCCACTCCATCCCTCCATCTCATCCTCGGCCTCCCCCTCCCTCTCGCCCCCTCCACCTCACTCACATACACTCTCCTCGTCAGTCTTTCACTCTCCATCCTCTCCACATGCCCAGACACCTTAACGTGTTTCTCCTAACGCTTCCCATCACGTCCTCAACCACACCACAACGCTCCTTCACTTCCTCATTTGTTAGTCTGTCTCTCCATGTGACTCCACATGCTCCTCTCAAATAACTCATTTCCACTGCTCTCACTCTTGACTTCTGTCCTTCCAACAGGGTCCAAGCTTCACTTCCATATGTCAGAGTTGGTATCACAATACTGTCATGTAACAACTTTTTCACTTCCATGCTCACCTCCCTGTTTCTTATCACTGCTTTCAACGAACCAGCAACCTTCCTTCCCTGCTGTACCCTTTCGAGCACTTCACCCTCCAGACTACCATCCTTACTCATCACACTGCCCAAGTACTTAAATTCACTCACATTCTCCATTTCCTTCCCATCCAATCTCACTGTACACTCACTGGCTTCACTTCTCTCGAAGACCAACACTTTACTCTTCCCCACATTCACCTTTAGATTCCGTTTCTTACACACTCTCCCAAACTCATCTACCAAGCCTTGCAGCTCCCCTTCGTCTTCACTCAACAACACAGTATCATCTGCAATATCCAAATATACTTTATCTAAATCCATGAAGGTTGCATAGTTCAGCTTCTTTCCCTCCTCTAGAAACTTTTCTACTAAAGTCCTAAGGATGAATATCTTTTCTTTTTTCTTTTTTCTTTTTTTTTTTAAATGCAAGGAAGAAGGAACCAAAGGCCATGGGCCCGCATACTGTTCCTTCCAAGAAAGAAACAAAAAACAATACAAAAGAGAGCCAATCAAGATCCGTTCATTTCGAGATGCCTGGACACACTGCGTTTGAAAGACTGGAGATCATAGGAAGTAGGAAATACAGACAGAGGAAGACAGTTCCAGAGTTGACCAGTTGCATAAATGAAGGACTGGGAGTAACGGTTAACTCTTGCATTAGAGAGTTGGACAGAAAAGGGATGAGAGTTTGTTGCTAGACGGGTACTACGTGCCCGTCGTAGAGGTGGAGGGATGCAAGCAGACAGTTCAGAGGAACAGTGACCATTGAAGTAGCGATAGAAGAGAGATAAAGATGCAACAGTGCGGCGAAGAGACAATGATTGAAGGGAATCAGTAAGAGGAGGAGAGTTAATGAGACGAAAAGCCTTTGACTCCACCCTATTGAGAAGAGCTGCATGTGGGGAGCCTCCCCACACATGAGAGTTGTACTCCATACACGGGCGAATAAAACCCGTGTACAAGGTCAACAACTGTGCAGGGGTAAAGAAAGTACGGAATCGGCTTAGCACACCTAATCTCTTGGAAGCAGATTTCACAAGAGATGTAATATGTTCTTTCCAAGACAAATCCTGAGAGAATGAAATCCCAAGCATGTTCAAGGATGATGCAGGACATAACTGTTCATTATTAAACATTAGTGGGTAATCCTGAGGAAGATTTTGTCGGGTTGATAAGTGTAAGAACTGAGTTTTTGATGCATTAAAAATAACAAGATTATTTTTACCCCAGTCAGAGATACGAGCCAAATCAGACATTAGGTGTGCCATAGCCTCATCCCTTTTTTGTTGAAGTAACTGCTGAGATGGACGTTGCGGGAACCGAATGGAAAGGTGAAGGGTGGAATCATCAGCATATGAGTGGATAGGGTTAGATGTACAGCTTAGAAGGTCATTGATGAATAAAAGGAAGAGAGTAGGTGATAGGACAGAACCCTGAGGAACACCACTGTTGATAGGTCTAGGAGAGGAACGATGGCCGTCTACAACAGCGGCAATAGAATGACCAGAAAGGAAGCTAGAGATGAAGGCACAGATAGAAGGATAGAAACCGTAGGAGGGCAGTTTGGAAATTAAAGATTTATGCCAGACTCGATCGAAAGCCTTTGAGATGTCAACCGCAATGGCAAAGCTTTCGCCAGAGTACTGAAAGGAGGATGACCAGGAGTCTGAAAGGTAGGTGAGAAGATTGCCAGTGGAGTGTTCCTGATGGAACCCATACTGATGATCAGAAAGAAGGTTGTGATAGGAAAGATGCTTTGAAATTTTTCTGTTAAGAATAGACTCGAATACTTTTGAGACAAAGGATGTTAAAGCAATTAGACAGTAAGTAGAGGGTTGGGAATGGTCACCCTTCTTTGGGACTGGCTGAATGAGAGCAAACTTTCAGCAAGAAGGAAAGGTACAAGTTGACAGACAACAGTGAAAGAGTTTACCTAGGCAGGGTGTAAGCACAGAAGGACAGTTCTTGGGGACAACAGGAGGGACTCCATCAGGCCCATATGCCTTGTTGGTATTGAGGCCAGTGATGGCAGAAAATACTGTATATCATCTGAAGAAATTTTAATGTCAGCTATGAGGAAGTCAGAAGGGGGAAGTGATGGAGGAACAGCACCGCAATCATCTAAGATGGAATTAGAGGAGAAAGCCTGAGTGAAGAAATCTGCTTTATCAGTAGAAGAAATAGCTACAGAGCCATCAGAGTAGAAAAGACATGGGAAGGATTATGAGGTAAAGTTGTTAGAAAGGTTTTTGGCAAGATGCTGGAAGGAGCGGGAAGAATTGAAGTTGGAGAGTTGAGAACATTTAGAGTGGATGAAATTATTTTTAGCAGAGTGAAGAACAGACCTAGACGATTCCAGGCAGAAACATAAAAAAGTTGTGATTCAGGGGTGGGATGGCTCCGGTACCTTTTATAGGCCCTCTCCTTGTTGCAGACAGCATTAGAACAAGCGTGATTAAACCAAGGCTTTCTTGCATTAGACAAAGGATATGAGAAAGGAATGTATGCATCCATGCCTGAGAGAATAACCTCCGTAATGCGTAAGGGACACGCAAATGGCTCCTGGCCATGGAAGCAATAATCATTTCAGGGAAAATCAAAGAAATACTGCCAGAGGGCCTCCCAATCCGCAGCTCCAAAGTGCCACAGACGACGTTTCTTTGGAGGGTCCACAGGCCGCACCGGAGCGATAGGACAGGTTAAGGTAATAAGGTTATGATTGGAGGAGCCCAACGGAGAGAAAAGATTAACAGTGTAAGCAGAAGGATTAGTTGTAAGGAAGAGGTCAAGTATGTTGGAGCTCTCTCCAAGGCGGTCAGGGATACGGCCAGGGTGCTGTTCAAGCTGCTCTAAGGCATTAAGGATAGAAAAGGTGTAGGCTTGTTCACCAGGTGGATCAGTGAAAGGAGAGGAGAGCCAAAGGTGGTGGTGAACACTGAAATCTCCTAGAATGGAAATTTCAGAGAAAGGAGAAACGGATAGAATGTGTTCTATCGCAGAGGTAAGATAGTCAAAGAATTTTTGATGGTCAGTAGAATTAGGCAATAAGTAAACAGTGCAGATATATTTAGTCAGAGAATGACAAGAGAGCCGAAGCCAGAGAGTAGAGAATTTAGAAGAATCAAGTTCAGGAACACGAGAGCAAGACTGGTCATTGAGTACATATACACAACAGCCACCTTTGGCTTTGAAATAAGTATAGAGAAAGTAGAAGGATACAGAAAAGGGTTTGTTGGCAGTTGCCTCAGATAGCTGAGTCTCTGTTAAGAAAAGAAAGTGAAGTTTAGAGGAGGAGAGGTGGTGTTCCACAGAAAGCTGAGAGGAAAGGCTGTGGATGTTGCAGAAATGAAAAAGAAGTGAGTCAGACAGTGGTTCCAGGCATCTCTCTGAGTCATCTGATCTACACAATTTCTTCCCTTCCTAATACCTCCTTTTCTTCTCCAACTAATTCCTCTGTTATTTCCCTATCTTTGTCAGTTAGTATCCTATCATATACTTTTCCTATTAGCTACACTAAGAGAAAAATATCTCTATGATTACCACACACTTCTTTTTCCCCTTTTCCTGTGTATAAGGGAATAATAATACAGGTTGACATTCAAAAATCCGGCCATCGAAAATCCGGTTCCTTCAGATTTCCGGCATGGATTTCGGAGCGCATTTTCAAATTTACCGTGTTGTCGTGCCACTGTTTTCTAGAGGCGCCGTTTATGTTTTGTTGGTGCTGTACTCCAGAATCAGCTGTTGGGTCTTGCTTGCACCTGCTAACAGGCATTCCTGCTCATTTCTTCTCATTTTATCATTATTTGCTGCTGTATAGCCCCATTATGGATTCAGCAAAGAAAAGAGGTGGCGTAAAACGTAAACATCGTGCGTTGTCAATCGCAGAGAAAGTGGAAATGCTAAAAAAAACTTAATAGCGGCGTGTCTGTGTGAACCATTTGTGGAACATAAGACATTAAAATTCTGTAGAACTATTTTATTTAGTTGGAGAACATTAAAATTTCATTTGCTTTTCATTTAGTGTTTAATTATCTTTCTTTAAAGGACTGTACAGGTAGTAATTTTCTGTTAAATGTATACAGCATATATAACCATAAAAAATCCGGCATTTTCGAAAATCCGGCACTCCTCAGGTCCGGAGGTTGCCGGATTTTTTAATGTCAACCTGTACCTGACTTCAAATCCTCTAACAGGACTCTACCTTCTTCCCAGGCCAATCTGCACATCTCCCATATCCATTCTACACTATCTCTCCCCCATTCTTAAGCATTTCACCACTCCATCAATTCCTGGGGCTTTCCCATTTTGACTTTCTTCATTGCTTCCACTACTTCCATCCTACCTCCAAAAAATAACCAGAAAATTATAAATGAATGGGTCAGTTTTTGGAGCTACATTTCTCCATCCAGGAAATCTGACACAGCCACACTGAAGACTATGTTATTCTGAATCTATTCCACTAAACATTTGTTTTCGGAAATGTATACTTTACGTAAAAATCCTATATAATATTACCTTGGATCCCCCCTCAGTTTCAAACTTTCGCGTCGGTGTTTCTCCCTGTCACGGCAGCTCCCGGGCGTGACGTCACGCCACTACTGTGCATGCTTGGGCATCACGGCCAATGAAATTAAAATCAGCCAAAAGGCAGACCAATTAAATCACAGAGAGTGTTAGATATTCAAATTTCAAACATCCCTTACTTTAGTCAGTTCCATGATGGCATCCTCTTCTAATGGGTGTGCTGTGACTGAATACGAGACCATCTCTCGTTTTTTTAAGAATAATCAGGAAACTGTGACTTTCCTACATAGTCATGATGTTCTGCCTTCCTCCCCGAAGTGTAAGAAGCGTGGAGGTGACCTACATTATTGACAGGACCTTCATCGGTGGTACTGTAAGAATTTTAAGAGTTATGCAAATTCAAAGAAGCAGAGGGCATGTGGGTTTAGAGTATCAGATTACTTGGGAACTTTACCCTTCCACCTCATCCTCTTCTGATGACATTTAAGGTAAGGTTAGGTTTG
This sequence comes from Birgus latro, assembly GCA_018397915.1. Lineage (NCBI taxonomy): Eukaryota > Metazoa > Arthropoda > Malacostraca > Decapoda > Coenobitidae > Birgus > Birgus latro. Next base: position 14,851 of record JAGKTI010016453.1, read on the forward strand.
GTTGGGTTTGGTTAATGTTAGGTTAAGTTAATAAAATGGGGGAGTCTGGGGGGGGCTTTGCCCCCCTAGTTAGAGTATATGGTTCAACCCATATCCCCAATTTTGAAACCAAAAATATTTTTTCTGGTCAAGTTTAGTGTGATTTGAATGAATTTGACCTTTTTTTGTTTTTTTTGTTTTTTTTAATTTCACTCGATTTAGGGATAGGCTTGGGTAGGCCTATCTCCAAAACGAGTGATTTCCGACAAAAATGATGGTAAAATTCATTCAAAACACACTAAAATTGACCAGGAAAAATATTTTTGGTTTGGAAACGGAGAAATGCAGTTTTCTGATAACTGACGGAAGAATGATTTAAATGCTTCTGCTGCTTGATGCTTATATTTACTAATTATAAAACTGGTGGCGACCATCATCCACTCACTTGATGTAGTGCTGCCTACTTCTTCCTTAGCCTTTATCATTCTTTTTCTGTGCCTGCCCTCCTCTCTTCCTATTTCTCCCATCTTTCCTGTCACTTCTTATTGCTTTTCTTTCCTTTACAGGTGACTTTACATTGAGTGACAAGCCAAATGGTTTCCTGTACGTCAAGAAATCATTTACAACGCTGGGTGGTAACCATATAGCCAAATCATACGTGCTCCCTACGTGTCAACAAGTGGGTTGGTGGAGGGTTAGTGCCCCTCCCTGTAAAACAAATAACTCAAAGTCAAATGGCCACCCCTTACGGGATTATGGCGTCTGGCAACAGATAGATAGATAGAAAACTAAAGCTTGGCAAGGTACAGAAAGAGAGAGAAGAAATACCGCTAATGGCCGAAAATCAATATGGGTTGGAAAATAGTCAGCATTTACCTCAAGAAAGAATGTGAGCAGAAGCACAACTCTGACATACAGACGGTGGTAAAAAAATCCTCCTTAACCACAGTGGTGAGCTCCTGTATGTGGTTGTCAGGTTCCGGGACAATTCGCCGCCAGGACAATTCGCCATCACAACAAAAACAAACACAACTCGCCTCAGGACTCTTCGGCGACTGGACGATTCCCCGTCATTATAGTTCCATTTCAGTTTATTTAGCATGTATACTAGTTTCTGAGTTACTTGAGTTATAAAAGTGATGGTGGTTTATTGTTTTTATAGTTAAATTGTGGCATCAGATAGTCGGTGATACTGAATCAGGCGATGTACGGTGTTTAACTTCAATGTTTATTTGTTTAACAATACTGGTAAGACAGGGTGCCAACGAAGTTAGTTTGGGGTGTGAAAGATAAGAATGGTAGATTACTAGTGGAGAAGGGAGAAAAGGTGAACAGATGGAGAGAACACGTTAATGAGTTGCTGAACACAGAGAATGAAAGTAATGCAAGTATAATTGGCTGGGGAATGGCTGGGAGAAGGAGGGTTGTGAGAAGAGAGGAAGAAATCAGAAGGATGGAAGTCGTGGTGTAATGCTGAAAATGTTAGTGTGTAATTTAAGTATAAGTAGTTTAAGTGTAATATAAGTTAGTATAAGTATAGTGTAAGTGTAATATATGTGCAGTTTACGTTAGGTTATGTATGATGTAAGTGTAATTCTGGACCCTGTTAAGATGGTGCAATATATGGGAAGTGGACCGTGTCATTCCTTTTTGGGCTTGTTTTTAGTTGAAGTGTAGTAGGGGAGTATTATTGTTAATATGTGGAGCGAGTTGGATGCGCAAATTCATGTCTGGTTCCGATAAAAAGGCGAAGAAAGTTGATTTGAGATTATAATTCGCGAGGAGTCGTATGTACACTTGGAATTTAGAATTTTGTAGTTGTGTTTGTGTTTATCATCTTGTTGTACTAAATAATAATGTCTAAGAGCTTTGGTAAAGTCTGATTATTGATTATGGTCATTGTTAGCCGCGAAATTAATTTATTTTCCACTGTCGCCAGATCATGTAGGCCAGTACCAACACGAACAAAGGAAAACTATGTCAATGTGTGACTTTAGGCAGCGTTTTAAATTGTTAGACCCATGTTATTGCCACAAAATTTAAATCATCATAAGTCATTTTGTCTAAGTAAAGGACTGTGTAAATTCCTTGTTGCAAAATTCCTGGACGATGGTATAACAAGCTGACTGTAGAGTAATTGGTCGAGGTCAGAACCGGTTGTAAGAACGTCACGGGTTTTTGCGGGGCGTCCTGCCCACAATGCATCACTTCTGAGCTGAACCTCATGGAGTTGGAACTCCGCAGGTATGGTCCCGAGTATTCACGGTATTTCTCCCCCATACGTCACAATAATTAATTGTCATTCTAACTATTTATAAAGTAAGTTGTCTGATAATATTTATCAATGCTATTATATGACTTCAGAGCTGAACCTCATGGAGGACGGAACTCCGCAGATGGTGTGTATATGTGGCGACACCAAGTCGGGATTGCTGTCTGGGTAACATTCTGCAGTTCCTAGTGCCAAAGCCCTTACACGTTTCCACTTAGTTCCTTTCAATTCACAGTGTCGATAAAAGTTGTCGTATGGTCCACTTAGTAAGCCTTTATTCATGAAGTGTAATATTTTGGTTATAAGTGAGTGAGAAGTGGAGTGTTGTATTCCTCTATAATGCAGAGTACTGCAAGCGCTGAGTCCACATATTAAATTGATCTTGGGCATCTGATTATTTACATAGATATGTTATGTTGTGCAAACCCATGGAAATTAGGGATGATTTCTTTTAATGTAGAGTAAACTGTGTAACACGTTGTAAAGCTGGGTATTACTATGAGTCCTTTTGAGACCGTGGTTTATGTGAGTGTCTCCTATGGTTGTAATTTTCTATGACGAGTACCTCGTGACGAGTTAAGAGATCGTGTTGAGTAAATTCTTTATGAACGTGTGTTTTGTATCGGGCGAGTAGTACTTCTGTGAGCTGATAAATCAACATCTTGTTGAGTGTAAAGCCCAAGGAACTTCTGTAGTGGTATACTCTTAAATAATTTCTTTGTACTGTGATATGTGAGTCAGGTGATTTGTAAACTGTGGAGAAGAGCTTCCATTCTCTCAGATATTCTGGTGGTATCGGAGACTAAAGTTTCACTATGCTCCAGTAATTAATTCTTGTTCGTTGTTCTATTCATTCTGTGTAATTTAAGGTTAGCAATATAGATAAGTATACTTTTCGTATGTGTTTGGTATAAATCCTCTGGGGAGTAATTCATGAGACCGAGTGGCCCGCAAGGCATGTTTCATCTATATAATCCACGCTCTCGTATATTATTCTCACGCTACCCTGTTACTGCCGTAGGCCTCATTGTCCCCTCTTCCATCGTACGGGACTAATATCTTTAATACTTTTTTTTTCCCGGCAACCGCTGGGTGGTGGCAGCATACCAAATTATTTCAATTATTATCTGTTGATGTTTCTTCTTGGTGTTAATCAAATTAACGAGGCCTTCTTAATAACTCTAGGATATCTACTTTGGCAGTAAACAGAAAACACCGAATTAAATTCATTCAGTCTAAGTACCGCCCAGACACTGGTGTCAAATGCGGTGAGATAGTAGTTAGATTATATTCGTTATAAGGGATAGTAAAATTTTGCACCCTTACAGTGGCAGCAATGAAGAAAGTTAAAATGAGGAAAGCCCCAGGAAATGATGGAGTGTGTGGTGAAATGCAGAAGCATGGGGGAGAGATAGTAATGGAGTGGATGTGGAAGGTGTGCAGATTGGCCTGGGAGGAAGGCAGAGTCCCAGAGGATTGGAAATCAGGTATAATTATTCCCCTGTACAAAGGAAAAGGAGAAAAAGAAGTGTGTGGTAATCATAGGGGCATTTGCCTTCTTAGTGTAATAGGAAAAGTATATGGTTGGATACTTATTAACAGAGTTAGGGAAATAACACGAGGATTTAGTTGGAGAAGAACAAGGTTTTAGGAAGGGAAGAGGTTGTGTAGACCAGATATTCATTCTTAGGTCTTTGGTGGAAAAGTTTCTAGAGAAGGGAAAGAAGTTGTATGCAGCTTTCATGGATTTGGAGAAGCATATGACAGGGTGGCTAGACAAGGATTGTGGAAAGTGTTAAGAATATGTGGAGTAGATGGGAAGTTGTTGAAGGCCGTGAAGAGTATGTATGAGGCTGCTAAGGCCACAGTGTGTGTGAATGGCAAACTGAGTGAATTTTTCCAGTTGAAGGCTGGATTGAAACAAGAATGTGTCATGTCTCCATGGTTGTTCAATCTGTATATGGATGGGGTTAGAAAAGAGATACAAGGTCAGGCAGTGGATGTTGGAGTGGCCCTAGCGAGAGAGGACAGTCTTTGGAAACTCCCAGTACTGTTATTTGAAGATGATACTGTGTTGTTGAGTGAAGACTAAGGGGAGCTGCAAGGCTTGGTAGATGAATTTGGGAGAGTGTGTAAGAAACAGAATCCAAAGACAATACTCGTATTTACAGAAGTTTTGTGTCAGTGGGCAAGAGTGCACATAACTTCTATACATACATACACCCATACTGGCAGGCTGGGCAGTCCTTGCAACACAAGTAATATCCTTGGGAGACCAGACTGTTACTTATGGCCCACCCTGTATAATATCCCAGTCCAGTATCTGAAA